>CAEFZX010020185.1:0-62652 GCA_903066825.1 Alfaro cultratus
TCTCCTACAGAAACAAAAACCAGTTGTTTTTGATTATTTTTTATTTTTTTTTTTTTTTTTTTGCAGGATTTTAAACATTTTTTTTTTTTTAGCTTGTTAGCTGTTTAATGCTTCTTTTTCTCTGCAAGTGAAGCACTGAACTTATTAGTTCAACAAATGCTGAGAGTTCGATCAGCTCTGAGGTTAGACTGCATCATCTGTGTGAACATGTGAAAAGAGTTAGATATAACAACTGCACATGTATTGGAAAACATTTATTTATTGTATACATATTTATTCAGAAGAAAGTGGCCAAGGAGGCTTTAGACTCAGTCCCACATTCAACCCTCCTTAACCCATTTTTCCTATAAACAATATAAGCTCAATTGATTTTGAAAGCTACAGCAGTAAAGGATTTATTGATTTTATTTATTTTATGACATTTCCACATCTTTAGCAGAGGTACCGATAATTGTGGACCGAGTGGTTTAACATTGTCATAATTGAAAACACATGGTATGATAGATTGGGGTTAAGGTTAGCGCAACCATACAGTTCTGCTTCCATAAACACCAGTCAGCATTTCTACAGATGGCAAATTTGCTTGAGGTGGCCAATAATTTTCATTTGATATGAAGAATGCAAAGCAATTTTTTGTTGTATTCTCATCGAATCACTATAATTTTTACCTCTGTTTATTTGATGGGTGAGACATTTAAATAATATTTTCCGCTTTAAAAGTAGAACTGGGAAAATATTGGGTTTGCAGAGAAGAAACCCCAGTAGTTCACTGTGAAACCGTTTAGTTGTCAGTGTATTTCTACAGACTCTGAGTACACAGGTAAACTGCAATTGCAGGTTGGAGTTTATTTTAGCGTAATATCACTTTTGATATTCCATCACTGTCACACAAAAATCATGTGAAAGTATTCAGTAAATGTTTTTTCCCTCACTTTGCAACCACAATCATCAATTTATTTATATTTTGCTATATGCTTTTTGAAATAAACAAAAATCCAAAAAGTTTGGTGTCCATTTGTGTTTAGCTGCTCTTGTTCAATACTTTCATTGCAGATAGGTGGACAGACATCTTGGTAGGATTGCAGATGTGGTAGCAGATGACTGAGTGAACAGCTAGATGTTCAAAGCTTTGGATATTATTTTTAACCTGATCCTTGGTCTTTGTGATGTTTGAGCTCTGATGTTTTCTAACAAACGTCTGAGGCCTTCACTGAACAGCTGGATTTATACTTTACAAATTTATATTTGTATTTTTTGCTATGATTTAATTACACAAAACACTTGGATTGAGTTTATTAATTAGGAGATTTCTGAAGACATTTGGCATTCAAAATTTATGTAGGTGTGTCAGAGTAAAAGTTACTGAACTCAAAGGCCGACCATGCTTTTCAGATTTTCATTTGATAATAAAATGATTATTTTTGCTTCCACTTTATAGTTACATAAAACCTTAAGTTGGTCAATCCCTGAAACACATTGAAGTTTGTGGACACTGTTTTTTGTTGATGACAGTTAGATTTTTTTTTATCTACAAGAAAGTCATTAGTTTTTTAAATTGTGCAAATTTGACACATTTTGTGTCGAGTGAAACGGGAAACACTTCTTCATTTTTACCCTTGCGATTATTCCCACACTCAGTTATATTAGAGTTACATTACATTTTATAGTCCCCAAAGTTAATGCTATATATATTAAGAATATTAAAGCATAACCATGACGGCAACTAATCACTGATTAGGAGCTAAGTTTTCCGGCTTTTGCTACTTCTTAGGAGACAAGACGTGTTCACCTTTGTTTTTATTGCAGCCACTAAATTGTTCCTCTCATTTCACAGTTTTCTAACTATCTCCACCTCGGGACCAATAAGGTCTCGTCTTTTCTCTCCCTTTTTTGTGTTTTTTGCTAAGGGGCTCTACTCTGGCTAGGAGAGGGAAGGCTTTTTCCAATCATCTTTTTTTGTCCCAGCCCTGACCAGGCCTGGTAATGGGAGGCAGGAAAGTGATGACGGGACACTTTAAGGGTGATTCTGTTCAAGGGCACGTCACTCTGTCACCGACAACACTTTAATCCTGATCAAGGTGTCAGACAAGATGGTGCTTTTTCCAACCTGTTCTCACATTTTATATAGGCTACTGCAGCATCTAATTCACATACAAAGCACCAAAAAGACAAAAATGTTGCATTTCACGCGAGGGAAAACTTGCAGTAGCAAAACAGATATCCTTGTTTGAACCCATTAGAAATGTTAGTGCTAATAATTTCTGTGGATATTTCTGTGTTTAACTGTTTGCTTTAAATGGCTGGTGACCATTAAAGCGTGTGCGTTTCTGCTTCGTAAGTAAAAACAGTTTGTGTGTAAACAGGCATAGAAGGGGGCATAAAATATGCAGGATAATTACCAGGAAGAGGTTGAGACACAGATGAAAAGCCTCGTATTGATTCCTGAAAGGACCTGACAGCTCCCCTGAATGTTTTATTTCGTCCGCATTGTTTGTTTGCATATAAAGGATTCCATTTTCTTGTGAATTTTGATTGCCGTAAGGGAGGCGGACCCTCTGCCTGCTGAGCAGAGGACCCGGGAGGCGTTAACTTCAGCGGCAGAAAAATGGATGTGGGGTGCACGTGACCCCCACTCACCACGCGACAATCACTCTGAGGTGTCAGGCGTACAGTGATGTATGAAAACGACCTGAAGTTCTCAGAGAAGAATATGCCTTCTGCTTTAATTCCCGCAGATGGAGTCACAGACAAACACAGATGCACACATTTAGGTAAGGAAAAGTCAAGCGTGAAAACAAGGATCCGGATCTGGTGAGCCCACCGTGAGCGCAGGAATGCATCAGCGTGTGGCGTCTCGGCCCAATGTAAACAGCCGGCGCACGTGTGCTCATGCCTGCTCGCAGTAAAGCTGCTTTCCATTTTCCCTCCGGTGCCCATTTCCCCCCATCCAGACCTTTTGTTCCAGCAGCTACCACAGATCTGATCCCACAGCAGGATTTCATACACAAACACAGGATCTGGATCACGCGCCTGCACCCTGCCGCTTTCACAGTCCTGCTGTCCTCGTTACCGTGCTCCAAAGAGCGAGGCCCTCAGCTTTAGGCAAATCACAAACTCATACAAGAAACTGCATCAATAATCATGTTACATACGGTCACATCTGAGGCAGAAAATGAAACTGTTTATGAGATTTACCGAGCATGTGTTTAAACAATATCCCCGCAGATTATCCGCAGACCCTCTCTGACTGGCATGCAAAGACTGCCTTATGGGTTTCATTTGGAAGCAAAACCGTAAAAACAGCCTTCTCTTTCAAACTTCAGACTTAAAGATAAAGCCGTTTCTTTTAAGTTTGGTTTTATGCATTATTGCAAATTTTCTTTCTAACCCGGATTAAACTGCCAGGACATGCGAGGGAATGAGAGCAGCGTTTGTCGCACTGAGATGTTTAACATTTGAAAATGTTGGACTAAATCTCAGGAGTCCTTTTATTTATAAATTCTATTTATTTTGAGTCCACTATGTAATTAATCATTTCTAGATTTGATTTACAGTCAATAATAAATATGCAATTCAGTATTGATCTTTAAGGGAATTCTCCTTTTATTTGTACAGGGGGAGCAAAGGTCAGGGTTGGTCATAATGCAACAACTGGTAAGTCGAAGGGCGTTCACAGTTTCCCACAGTCGAGTTTATATGGGTCAATAATTAAAGCAACCTGATTGTGGTCTGCCAGTAAAGAGTCAAATTGTGGTATTTTTGACCAACTTTAGTCTGCAACATGGTGCCACTGACACCTTTAGAGTAAAAATGTAAACGTTATTTTTGAAAAAATCCAAACAAATCCTTTGAAGGCATATGCAGTGGATTTTATTTAAGAGAATTAGAGTAGAGGGGGTTGAATACAACCTGATATATTTTTTTCAAATCATTGCAGTGAGGTATGGACGGTGTACCATCCACATTGCGATTATGTGTCGGTTTATTGTAAAAATCACAATAACATATTTTAAAATTTGTCATAATGAAACAAAACATGAAAACGTTCAAGTTCCACAAATAGTTTTGCAAAGCACCGTTTGTACTGCAGCTCATCACCCTTAAATTTAAAAAATTTAAGGGTGTATTAAAGCTTTTTTTTCCCACATAAAGATATGCTTTTAGTAGAGTTACACTACCAAAAACAGGATAGGATTTCAACAGCTGCCATAATTACATATGAGGTTAGATCGAGTAGCACAGCAGCCGCCTTTCTTCTCCTTAGAAAGACTCATTTTATTTGTACCTTCTTCTTTCTCGGTGCCTTATCCCTGCTTCGGCGCTACATGCATCACTTTGATACACTCCTTTTGGATGTAGTTTGTAATGCTCCTACTCCCCACCTCCTGATTTCGCTGCAAACTGTCACACGGTTTTATTTCCTAACGCACTCTTAACCAACACTTCCCGCCATCTAAAATGTCACTCGCTCATCCCACTGTCACCTCTATTTCAAACCATCACCCCCATCAATGCCATTTTGCTCCTAGGCTGGAAAGCAATTGAAACAATTTTCTTGCAGAGAATTATTGTCCTTAATTGCAATGAAGGGCACGTTTTCCCATCATTCCTTGGGAGTGTTTTTCTCTCTCTGGGTGGAAATGTAGGCATTGCCACTGAGCGTGGGCTCTCTGAAAGAGGTCATAATTACATCCTTCAGTATGCTCGCCGTCGGCAAGGATTTTACGCTTCATAATTATTAAATGGCAGATTCACTCTCCTCGCGCGTGTGTGTGAGTGTGAGAGTTTGTGTTAAAATGCAGGATAAAAAGAGTCTGAATTTGAAGAGACTATTGGTGTAATCTGTACACACAGTTGCCAAAAGTTCTTTCTGTCTAGCAGCCTCTGTCTCACTATATTTTGGCCAATCGCGTTCTGCGTTATTGGGTGTCGCCGATGTAAACAGTGCACAAATAGCATCAAGCTAATTTTTCTGTTTTAAGGAGCACAGCAAATTGATTTCACATCTATAACGTCATTACTCGGGGAAAAGAATGCAATCTCAAGTAAATAAATATGCATAAACTGTTCAGTGGGTTTTTTTATTGAGAGATTAGTAATTGATATTGGAGATGGCAGGCGAAGTGACACCCTAACCAGATAAGCTCCAGTCGACTCAACTTTCCTCTTTCAGCACCATTTCCATATTGTAATTACACTGTCTCATTCTCAGCTGAGATAACATCCCACTCTCTACTTCCCTAATCGCCTTTCCATCTTCCCTTCCCTCCTCTTCTTCTCCGTGCTCCTCTGCTGATGTTGCAACAAATCCAACTGTTTTAAAGATAAGAGTTTTACATGTTTTATTACAAATACAGCAGGGGCAGTTCAGCAGCTGAAATCACACTCGTGATTGCAGTGCAACACAAATGTGTGGAAGTTTCTGGAAATTCATTTCTGATGCAGTGGAAAATTCTTAATGTGCACTGGATTTTTCTAATGTTTGCAAAGTTTGACAACTAGCAACAAAACACCTCAATGTATTTTATATGATAGACAAGGACAAAGAATTATTTAATCATATAGTTAGGAAATAAAAAGAATTTATGTTCTTTTTTAGATGAATTTCTACAACAACAAAAAAAAAACATCTATGTGTGGGTGCATTTGCAATTCATAATGTGTCCTTTACCCCCATACCTCTAGATTAAGCATTAGTGTAATTTAAAAAATAGGGTCCACTTGTGTAATTAAACCAAATGTCAGACTGTTTTTTTTAAAAGAGATATTTAGTGAACAAACATCATTGCGAAGTTCAATGAACAAACATAAGAAAGTTTGAAACAAACAGATTACAAAACAAATCACTTTGATTAATTTGCCACCGCCATGCAGAACACCGCATGGCGGTGGCAGTATTATGCTTTGGGGATACTATTCGTTAGCAGAGACAGGTAAACAAATTCATTAGGAAGTATCATGGAGCTAAATATGAGGTAATCCTGGAAGCATTCCTGTTAGAGGCTATAAAAAACGAGGTTCATCTTCACAGCAGAGCCATGACCCAAACAAGCAGCCACAGCGATAACGGAGCGGTTTATCTGGGTACCTCAAATCCTCCAGAGCTGGTATCAGGCAACCTTTAGATATTTCCCTGGTCTAACACATCTGAGCCAAATGGCTGAATCCCCACTTCAGTATGCAGTCAAGTTCTCCAGCGTCCTGCTAATGACCTCATTATTTGACTCAGGTATGTTGAAGCATAGACATCTAAAAGTTGTAGGATGCTGACTATAAATCCAGGCCTACAGGCCTGGATCAGTCAGTGAAGGACTGAACGGGCTATTCAGAGTCGGTCCGGCGTAGGGGGAGGACGTCATGGTCCAGGAGGCCTGGATTTAAAGTCCTCAAGTTTAGATCAACATAGGTCCAGACCGAAACCTGAGTATCTGTTCCAAGATGCTGATGAAAAATGCTCTCCATCCAATCTGACTGATTTTTCATGCCATACTTATCTGAGTTTTTTTGTAGAAACATTTTTAAGAAAACCATGAATCGTTCTTCTTCCCCTTTATAATTCCACTCTACTTACAACAGGACAAAATGGAAAGCAGAAATAGTTTTCCAAGGTGATTTATGTACCAAATTATTGCTTTTTTTTTTTTATTTGCTGTAAATGAAAAGTGCCCTGAAAAAGAAAAAAGAAAAAAAAAAAAACATTCAAGAACAAACGGGTGGAGTGCTACACTGTGTCAGATTCAATCGTGTCATTTCATGTGTTCCTGGACTCTTCCTTTAATGAAGTAGGGGTGGAGATGATTGGCACTCATCACAGACCGAGCTCAGGTCCTCCCCTCACGTAACTCCTCCAGGAATTCATTATGCAAAAAGGCCAGTGAGCTGAGCTGATGGAATATATTATTATTTTCAACAGCAGAATAAACAATTAGAGCGGACCATTATAACCTTTCTTCTGACAGTTTAAGGCACGTGTTCTGTGTTTGTCCTATACGAACATGAAAGCTTAAAGAGAAGCTGAATGCACGCAACTAATTGCTCAGTTATCACAGAGGTAATGCCCAGTGTCCCCTGAATTTAATTTCATGTTTCCAGCGGAGAGCCTTTAGAAGCAATTAGGAGGGAACTCTGCTGCCAATGCTGGAGATAAGGGGAGTTTATTAAATACAACTTTTAGTTAAGTTTATTTATATTGATTGGAAGTATGTCCAAAACCTTTTCTTCAAAATTGTATTATTTCTTTTCGTAAACATAAGCTTTATTTTTACAGTGTCACTAGCAAATTAATGCATTGCACTGATATTTTCATGGCCAATTATCAAAGTCAAAAGGATACTTTCAAAACTCCACATCACTTGCTTTCATTCATGTTTAAGTTTCCAAACCTTTTCCACAAAAATACACCAACTTTTTGTTGACTGAAATTTGCCTCTGCTGCTGCCATTCACAATTTCCAACCCTTGAAGGTCTGATTGCTGAATTCACAGCTTCTCAAGATTTTTTTTTTTTGTTTTGTTTTTGTCCGTGATAGTTTGTGTCACGGACAATTTCCACATCAAGAGGCATTTCAAACTTGCTAGACAGAATATTCCAAAATAATGTTTTTAAAAGTTGACTGGGAAATGCTGGCACTGCTCAACTAAACTAAACTATTGCTAAACTAAAAAACTATATAGGTTGCTCAATAGTTTTGGTGCTGCTAAAAGAATAAATTGCTTAAAATCTTACTAATTTGTTCATATTCTACTACAAAGAAAAGAAATGCATTTGACATTCTGAATTATTGTCCTTAAAGACCTATAAATATAAAAAGAAAAAAATACCAGATCTTAGTCATATTTTATCAATATGGCCGCAAGGGATTGCATTTGTAGATTCATCCATACAACAATTAAGTAAACTGTGGGCTAATGAGTGTTTGAAGTTTGCAATTATTGCACTCAATAACAGAAAACAAAAATCAATGAGACGCTCTAGTTTTCTTGCAAACAGGGTTATTTTCAATGTAGCAGAGTCAATAGAAAAATAATAAAATAAGTGCGCCTCCTCTGTCTCTGGGGAAAAGCAAACATTTCCTGCAACAAATCAAAACTTTCCCTCTCTTCTGCAGAGCGGGTGTCGAAAACGCCCTGTTTAGTCTTGTTCTATTTCTTCACAAACACTCATTTTTCTGGCGAAATGGAGGAATCAAGACTTTTCAGTTGTCTCGCAGGAAACAGACACCAGAGTTGGAAAGTTGAGCTGTTAGATCTCAGTAGCACACGCTCCCCTGGGGAAAGCCGCAGCTCAGGGTACTCATCTTGTGCTGCTGCGGAGCTAGCTCAGAAATACTGTTGTCACATAGCGATCATAGGCCTGCACTGATGGTACACAAATAGTGCCTCGCGAAGCTCTTAAAAGCCCATTAGACAACACCAGTGCATCGACGACGCCGGAGCTAAGTGCTCCTTATGGCAAAGGAAAGGCATGAAGACAAACTTGATGCACAACACTTTCTGTTTCCACTTCCATCTCAAAATGTTTGTTGACTTTTCAGTTCATTTTATGCGGTAAATATGAGAGTGACAGCACGTCTCAGATCAAGATATGACACCCTCTGTATTCGTCTTGTGAAACAGACGTTCGGCTGGTGGAAGCCGACTTCTCAGGAGCGATTCCCCTTATTGTTGTGGAGCAGCATCTTGGAGTGCAACCCTGCAGAGCTCAATGTGATCCTGTGCTAACAGCGGAGGTCAAGCATGACCACTGCTGTAGGAAAGCATCCATTTACATACACTTGTTGAGTTCTGTGCATTGAATGCGAAAGCTAAATAGTGCCATCTGGTGACATTTGAGAGTCAGGTAGTTAACATTGATGGTGATGAAAGTGATAATAAAGGTGCTAACAATGGACATTTAAGCAATAAATAGAGCTCATCCTAACTATGTATTAATACAATGAGTACAGCTCAAACCAGATATTTACATACACCACATAAAGGGACTCAGAACCTGTTTTCCTTCACTGTCTGGCATTAAATTAGATTAAATTATTTCTATTTCAGGTAAGTTAGGTTTAAAAGATTTTTACTTCCTAATGCCAGTTTTGCTTTCTCAGTCAGATGTTTACATGCACACGTCTGTAACAATATTGAAATGCCCAGATGATAATGGCAAAGCTTTTCAAAGTTTCCGATTTACAGCTTCAGAGGAAAATGAAGGCACACCTGGATATTTTAGCATACCTTAAACTATTTCTTTCTGAGACATAAAGGGAAATTCTGAAGGAATCAGGCAAGACATCAGGACAAGGAATGTGGACCGGTGCCATGTTTATCTGTTCAAACAATTTCAAGTATCAACAATACAGAGATGTGTTTGTGTCTCAGAGGTGAACGTGTTTTGACGTGAAATGTGAGAATCAGCCTCAAAACAAAAATCAACCAAAGCCTTGTGGACATTCTGGGTGAAGCTGGTCGCAAAGTGTCAAAGTGTAAACAAGCTCTTCACCAACATGGGCTAAAAACCGATTTAAAACGGCAGATTACAATTTGCAAATACAAACAGGGATGCTTACAGAAACCAAATTATAAATGTTTGACCATGACAATTACAGTAATCATTATATTTGGAGGGGAAAGCTGGCAAGCCTCAGAACATCATCACAGTTTATATACATTTCTCAAAAACAATGATTTTTTTTTTTAACTTCTTATTTTGAAGAAAGTAATGAAGTGTCTTAATTTGGCACTAATTATAGCCAGAAATAGAAATGTAAAAGCTGTTGTAATACTAAGTAGCCTAAAACAGCAAAAGTTAGACAGAATCAATGTCAGACAGTGAGAAAAGCATCTTTTTATACAGTGTAAGTTTATTACAGTGTGTACGATTGTAATTTTGACAAACATTTCTGTAGAGACTAAAACAGACATGTAATTGTTGTGTACAGTGCACATTTTAAAAAGTTTCCAAAATAGGTAAATTTGGCAATAAATATTTGAATCCCAAATTTCTGTGCTTTGAAAATTCACACAGGGACAAAATGACAAGTTAGAATGCAGAGGAAGAGCTACGTAAGAGGCATAAGAGGTGAAAAACGGCGTTTGTACGCTCCATGTGTGCAGAGTTAGGTGGGGAGAAATGGAGAGCAGTGCTCTGCTCAAGTGTATGAATGTGTTGGCAGCCTCTAAGGCTCAGTGATCACTCCTGTAAACGGTTGCTGTGGGGATTTTCACTCCTAAAAGAGAAAAACTAACAGGTTCTGAAGAGGCATGGGCACAAAGGGAGAAGAAACGGTGCTTACAGCGAAGGATCAGTTCAGCCACTGCTTCTAATTGCACTTCATTGTCTCACATTGATTTAATTAGCAGCTGCCTTGCTGTGTGAGTGCAGGGTTATGGTATGCCTTCACACAAAAGGGCGCAGAGATGCATATACTCCCCCCCTTATACAGGCCTGCTCAATAAAGGCAGTCATATGACAACACTTAGCTGCGTCACTATAATTACCGTCATGCAGTCATGCACAGACAGATAAATATTTCAATCACAGGTCACCAAAGCACAGCTGGTTGAGCACGAGGGTCAGAGTTGAAAGACTAACCAGACAGACCTGGAGTTGAGGAGTTCTGTTTATTATAGTCTATCAGAGCCATATATAAAAACTACACCTGAAATACAAGAATGATACTGTTTATTCAGTTCATCAGAGGCCAAAATACCCAAAATATTGTCTCAGTGCATGTGAATGTGATGTAGTGAGTTCTCAGTTCACCACACTGCTATTAAAAGCCTGAAATGATAAAACAAGAATTTTTATGACATGTTAGAATGAGCTAAAAAAAAAAGGATCAAGTTAGTAGATGGACAAGAAAGACTGTTCAGCTGTGGCACTTCGGCATCGGCCGGTATTTGATACAAACGGTTTGACAACCGTGAGTACGGTTACAAAACAATTTAACTAAATGTACAATCTAATCCAAGAAGCTTTATTTAAAATGGAAAAGCTGCAGTTATTCTTAATGCCGTGTAATTAATGCAACATGAATTTGTAGTTTGATGTTTCCTGTGATGATTTTAGGAGTCATGTCACCTACTGTTGGTCTACTGTGTTTTATTAAGTCTGAAGTCAAACTCTTCATCCCTCCCTGTGCTGACAAACTTTATGGCGATGCTGACTTGAAACCTGCTAAACATACCTCTACCTGCTTGATATCACTGATTAGCCAGCAAACAACTCTAAACTAACCTGACTCCATCTATCCCAGCCTGAGATTCCTTAGCACCTTCATGTTGTAATTCATTCAAAAGTACTTGAAATATATAAATCTGAGCGTAATAAGTTTTATATAATTATTGCCACTTTTTTTAACCAATTTACTGAAATCTGTAAATAATATAATATTAATTACATTTTGTAATATTAACAAAATTAAGTTACATTTCTGATGTGATTCTACTTTATGGGGATGCACCCAATTAGTTTCATTTTGAAACTCACCAGTGTAGTTTGAAAACATTTTATTTACTTATGGGTTGTCTTCCTTAAGTTGGCCAGCTGACTAGCAGTGTGCAGCAGTAGGTTGAGAAGGAGCATCACTGTTCCACTATATTGAATGCTTCATATACAAGAGCAAACTCTGTTCTTAAAACATTACTTTAAATGGCACAAAAGCATGACTGGAAATGTTGACAGTTTTAAAAATGTAAAAAATAGAAATTTTACATGGATAAATTTATAAGAAAATAACACAATTAGGAGAAAATTGACCAAGCTCAGAGCAAATTCTGATAAAAATAATTTTTAATGATCCAAGCATGCTTCCAGTTCTGTTTTAAATAAATGTGCTATGCTACACGCCAACCTGTTCTCCACCATTTCGACAATCTGTACATCACTCGCAACAACCGCAGAGATATTTCAATCAAAAAGAGGTGTTTTTAAGGGAAGGTTTAAAAAATAGATGATATATATATATATATATATATATATAACATGTAAAACTTGGAGTACTCCTATTAATTTTTATGCCTGCTAAATATCTTAAAGATGTTCTCCACTTATCAAACATCAGGCAAACCTTACAAAGGAAACCATATTTTCTCTCCAGACTTTTCTGACTGTCACAGCCTTTTGAACACTCTTCTCCCTGCCTCCTTGACACGGCTTCTTTGAAGACTAAAATATACGGCAGAATGAATGAAAAGTTCACATCGGTTGCAGGGTTTAAAAGGGTTTAGCTCGACTTCATCTCATTGCTTTTTTTTTTCTATCCAAAGATAGACAGCCTCTTTAGATTTCTATCACATCCTCCCGAATCAAAGCTGTTGCTGTGCATGGACGTTTCTCAACAAAATCATTCACAACCTGTTTGTTTTACAGAGGAATTTAAACAGCCAAAGCCATTTGCTAACATTATTTAGCTTATTGACCCTAAATAGATAGATCAGGATTTTGAAATTGAGGTTGCAAGCAGTTGATGTCTTTCCTGCAGTAAATCTGTCTCTTGGAGTCTTTATTTTGTATAAATCCAGATTAGTTGGTCCTGGAGGTTAACGTAGCTCGTCCCAGATGGGAAGAAGAGGACTTCTAACATCTTACAATAACTCAAATTGAAAAAACGTTTGATCAATTCCTGCAAATGCAGTTTTATGAACTTTAAACCATCATCAAGTCTGTATTAGGATGGTTATTTATGCAGGAGTTTATGATGAAAGTATATGCAAAAGCGAAAGTGTCAAACTCCGGTCAGGTCGGTGTCCTGTAACATTAAGCTATGTCAGAAATAGTTGCCACATCTTTTCTTTCCCATATGAAAAGAATTAAATCAAATACAAAGTGTCTGCATGGAAGTCCAGGAAGAGAAAACAACAAGTACTAAACCGCACTGGTTAGCAGGTAGTGCAGAATAGAGCGGAAAGCCCCTCCAGCAATCTGCTACCACTTATAGTGAAAGCAGCCTGGGGTCAATTGTGTGACCCAAAGACTTAGAAACACAAGCACTTTCAGACCCTAGAAATTGTAAAACAAATAACAGTTGCTTGGAAAAGGACTGGTGAAGGTATGATTTCAGCCTTTTTATGGCAGTCGCTCTTTTTCTCGCTGAACCTGAATCTCTGTCCCTTTTGGAACTGCCCCTGGAGTGTGTTCCTGTCTTCCTTCTCTCTCTGCAGCCTTGGCACACCGAGACAGCGATAGATGGATGGACTTGGCAAGCGCAGACAACCAGCCTGGTGATGTGAGAAAATCTGGTGCCAATGCAGAGATGGTGCAGATGGACATGACATGTTGCTGCTTTACGTACTTGTCTAATATTTGTACGTTCTCTCTTTTTCTTCCTTCTCACATGTGTTTAAACAAATACTCAGATGAGGCTTTTTTTTTTGCTCATGGACTTAAAATCGACCACTAGGGTATATGTTCAAAGGACAAATCATCAACGCCTAATTAACAATTATTAACTGTTCTGCTGTGAAAGAAGACAAATTATCATAAATTACTGCCTAATTAAAATGTGATTGCTGGCTCAATAGTTATAAATCATTAATTTTTAACACCCTTATCACATGCGGACGGAACCAATTCAACAAAAGGTCTATTAGGCACAAACGAATTCAGCGCTTTCTTTCAACGCACATCACTTCTTCCTGCTCCCCTTTCCCACAACAGTCATTAGCCATAATTACTCAATGTAATGCATTGGCTTTATGCGTGGATATTAAAGAACAATTAAGCTGCTACATAATTGCATTAAGTGAGGTCTTACATTGAGGCTGCCCATCTCAAACTTTGTGCAATTAGTCCTACACCGAGGCTGCTAACAAGCAAGTACTTAAAATGAATAAGAGAAATTGGTAAATAAATGCTTAAAAATTGTATAGAGGCAAAGTACAGAAGATAAAAAAAAATATGAAATTTAGAATAAATTAACATCTCATATATAAATGCAAAAAGACAATTGTTTTATGACTTTCATCAAATCAGCCTTTATTAGTGTCTTGCAATAGTTTCGAAAAGGCTGCATCACTGAATTTAAACTCTTGCTTTCATGTAATCGGGTGTCTTAAATGGTGAACATTAAAGACAAGCGACATTTTACATAAGTTATACGCATTTGACATACTATCTAATGTCACAAAATGATTGGCGTAAAGAACCTTTTTTAAGTTTAATGAAAATTATCAATCACACAAGCATTATGACTCATATGACTCGATTTTCTCCTGGCACTTGGAGAAAATTGTGTCCAGCTGCTTAAACACTTTCTGAAGAAGTTTGTTCCTACCTGGTTGTCTAAGTAAACCATCATGGACACCTGGATTGTTTCTTCCAAGACTTTGACAAGATATATTGTGATGCTTCAATATTGCAAAAGATCTCAAAGTGTAAAAGTCCTGAAAAGGGAGAATAATTGAGCCAGAAACACGTTCTTTCCTCCGCTACAGTCTGTATTGCCTGAGTGACTTACATAAATACAGAACAAAAATGCCACGAAGCCATTATACACAAATATGACAGCAACAAATAACAGATAAACCAACATACAGAAATAACATTTTTTTTGTACAACTCCATTTCCAAAACCCCAAAATATTGGTGCTCAATAAGGCATAAATTAATTTCTCAAAATATATGCAGAATTTATAATCTTGTGCAAAGGCTGTCAGCAGTTAGGATACACATTATAATGCTGCATGCAGACATGGGACAGCACTGTCTGCTAGTTGTGACTAAACCTTATGCACTAGTAACAACAAAGTATGTAAATGTAGTAGAGCTGAAACGATTCCTCGAGTGATTCGAGGACCTCGATTATTAAAATTCCTCGAGGAAAATTTATCTGCCTCAAAGCTTCGTTAATTTTACTATTTAGCGCACCGCGTTGCGGCCGGGTTATTACTTGAGTTGTGCAGCTCTCACTTCCGCCTGAGTTGTTGACAAAAGCTAAGTGTTAGCAGCATAAAGTCCAGTTTTCAAGTTCGGCCGTTGGGATTTTATTGATTGATGATAATGTCTGGGTCTTTGTCGTTTTTCGGGGGACCAATAAGCTTCCTTAAAATGACTGGCGCGATGCCTGGAGTACTGTAGTCTTTTCTCCTCCCTGAGCTGCTGCCTGGTGGCCGATGTTCAGAGCGAACAGCGGGGACGAGGCTGCAGGTGAATTTATACAGGTGAGCGGATAGACTGAACACGGCGGGCGGCTACGCATTAGGTGATTAACCTAAGCGTAGCTTTACGGACGAACTGGAAAATGTATTTCATATCATCCCGGTCTCAACAAATGTGTGGCGGAGCTCATCGTGGCGGCACGTAGCTGGTAGATGAGTTCATGTGTGACGAACGAAGGTGTCAAAACCCGCCACTAACATAAACACAAAAGCTATAAATGTTTGGGCAAAGTGAGAGTTAATCTGTTAAATTGATTGAAGATAAATGCATAAACCAAAAGCTGGACATTTTTTATAAGCGTATTTGTGAACCTGCCTCCTTATTATTAAATTGAATATAATTTCAGATTTTTGTATAATTTTTCTTCAGATTAACTTGGAAAGTGAGCTATTATTGTTACAGGTTGATTTTGTAAACTACAGAAAAGTTATTGTTAGGGAAGCTCAACTGTGGAAAATTAGACTGATGTTGATATGCGATGGTAATACTACAGTTATGTTAGATTTACCAATGTTTTATTTTATCTTTTTTTATCTGATTATTCAATTAATCGTAAGAATAATCAATAGATTACTCGGTTACTAAAATATTTGTTTACAACAGCCCTAAAATGTAGCCGGTAACAAAACGTGTTCACAAGCTTTCTAGCATTTAGTGAACCAAATTACATCAGTAAAGGTAAGTTTTATGTGTAAACTCATACCTGGAGAGAAATGACTTTACACAAATTTTAATTCAATAAATTAAAATTATTTAATGTAGCAGAGGAACTTTTGGTCCTCTGCTACATTGAGAGGAAGAGATTCCTTGCTCTTAAATAGCTCACTAGCACTAGACTTCCCCTGCTGGTCGCATTTGGTTACTACATCTACTAAATAAAATGAGACATTAACATATATTTAACTCAAACTGCTGGCAAGCGCACTATGAATTTAAACAACATTCAAATCTGTAATGTATACAGATTTGAATGCATTACAGTAAAAGTAAATATACTAAACAAATTTCAATCCATCACAAAAGCACCCCAAGTGTTTACAATCAGTGCTGTGTGCTATTATTGCACAAGAACCTTTATATATTCACAATGACTAAATGTGCAGCTTGCATGTTTATTTCACACAAAGCCGTCAATTCTAACAGAAGCACCATCATCCTCCATCGTCTCTACTTGATGTTGTGGATTTGTTATCCCAAGACTCTTCTGTAGGATTTTTCTGTCTATGTCTGACCCCCTTCGTTACCTCCTCCTCTTTCTAACAAGCTAGCTCTGGGCCCAGTGAGGTGAGCAGAGGTGAAGTTGTGAGGAGGCAAGGTGTATTGTTTAGAACCACTTCCCACTGACATCCAGGTAAATGGGTAAGTGTGCTCTCTCATCCATATTCCAGTAACCCAGGCAGAGGCATTTGGCCAGAGCACGGCTGGGGCCAGGACATGAAATATTAAAGGGATAAAGTGAAAGGTGGAGTACCCAGAGGGCCTCTGGACAGTTAAACAGCTCTTTGTGTGGATGTGTCTTTGCTGCCTGTATCCCCAGCTGGTATTCGCCTCTCTAGGAGTGGGGAATATTAGAAAACCTGCATTCTACTTCAGCCAAGGTCAGCACACTAAAAAAGGGAAAAAGAAAATACATGTAAGCATCAAACTGTGCTCTGTGATCAGCTCTTACCGTCCTAGAGCAGTGATGGGCCATGTTCACAGCTCGCAAACAAATCAATAAATCTGTAGATTGCAAGGCTGGAGATGGGGAAGATGTGGGGGGGAAAAAAAGTGAAAGATTGAGCTCTTTCTCTTTTTTTCCCCTAACTTCACTTGGCAGGATGAAACCCAGCCTGCTGTTTGACTGGTTGGGTTCCAAGTAGGGACTCAGATATATCAGATTTCAATTAACCGCAGTTCACGAGGGCCATCCACAGAGTTGACATGGTCTTCACACTCTCCATCCCCCTGTTTAGTTGCAGCCCAGGGGAGTAGTTAATGAGATGGCTCTCTATCTGGCTCTCCATCTCTTCTCTCTTTCAGAAGGAAGCCTGGGATTCTGGGCCAAAGAGGCCTGTTGACACCTGGGGCAGGTGCTTGGCCCATTTCACTGCGGCTGCAGCCTCCAAGCATGTTTGGCTTGTTGCGGCCACACAGTTTGCCCCCCTGGACTGCTCTAGGGGGGGAGATAATGAAAAGTCAGATTGCAGGTGTGCTGCTACAAACGTCCACATGTGTGCGGGTGGATGTGTGCATGAATACAGAAAGAACGAGAGAGAGAGAGAACAAAATCATTTTAGCTTTAGCCTGAAGTTGTTTTTTTTAAACACTTGAAATGTTGAAACTGATAACTGAGTTATACAAACTCATATTTACCTTTTGATTCACAGTCTAATCATATAAACCTAGTATGCTGGTTCAGTGTGTGAAATGAGGATCTAATCAAGCTAGCAAGCAAATTAGGTATTCTAATTCTTGTCAAGAATATTGTTCCTTTAATTATATGAAGTCTATTTGCGTTATTTATTTGCTTATTTTGGATCTTAACGACATCCATCAGGGTAAAGGATCTTTTTTGACTTGGCACACAATGCATTGCTTTTTTCTTTGAACAACTGTAATGTGAGGTTTCTTTATGAATGGTATGTAGCTCTTTGACTTGTTTTCTGATTATTCTTTCGACTCCTCTTTCAGACACGTTACAGAGAACATCTGGCTGAAGTCATTTAGTAGTGAAAATGTGCTTGTCTGAGTCCCCGATTATGGCCTGTATATGTACAAAAGTTTGTCTGTAACCAGTCCCATCAATCTGTTTTCAAAGAACAATGTTGCTATGATTTTGACAAACCTGTTTGCTTATCGTGACGTGCTTCTTGTGTGGCACGTTGGTAATGAGAAACATTTTTTATAGGCCATCTGTAAAGGCTAAGCCATATCAGACAGCGGGATTGCTTTGCGATACTGACCAATTTTATTTATTTTCATGTCCTTTAATTCCCTTTTCCTGCTTCTTTTCTTCATGTGATCAATATTATTTGCTGGTGTCAATTCCACATGCCATTCCAATTCGCATTTATGACTAATTTGTTCTAATTTCTTTGCGTTTGAGCTTTACTTGGATTGCAAATATATTTACTGAGCCAAACATGCTTTCCCCACCTTATCAAGTCAAATGCATTATCTAAACAGCTGGATGTGATTCTGAAACTTCTGCTTTTACATCACCTTTTGGTACATCATATAAAGAAAGAATACACTGGATTTATTATTTTATCCAATGCTTTCTGTGGAGTTAAATTTCCCCTCAGACTAAAGGGAGGGAAAATAAAGACTTACCCCAGTATTTCTATGGTGTGCCAGCAACATTCATAACCAGAGTGGGACAGAGAGTCGGGAGGATGCAACAGTGCATCCGTCACCAAGAGGGATGGTGGTGTCATCATCAACTGTGCTGTGGAATCACACGCAGTCGCTCTCAGATACACTTCTTTATGGAGGCACCTTTTACATTCTGCTGAGTAGCCCCTGGAAAAATAAAAGCTAAATCTTAGCTGTCAACATCACCCTTTTCAGCACTACAATAGTGTCCACAGTCTGGGCTCCGAACATGACGGTGGAATGCTGAAATGTAGCAACGTCTGTGATGCTCCATACAGGAAGGAAGAAACAAAAAAACCTCTTTAAATTATTGCATTTGCATTTCTCTCTGCAGATACATGCACACGAGAAGTTTATGGAGACGATAAGATCTCGGCTTAGCTGCACAAGAATCGCCTCGGAGAAGCGAAACGCAGAAGAGTCAGTAATAAAGCAGACAAGACGCTCAGCCGGACCCAGAAGGTTTGAAGGGCAGACAAGCAGTGGAGTGTGAGTGTGGGAGAGATGGCAAAGGGAGGGAGAAAAATACCAAATTAGTCAGACAGTAATAGCAGAAAGAGATGAGTGTAATGTGAACATGCTTTTGGGGGAAGGGGAAAGTGGTTGTGGCCCCAAATATAAGCTCATGCAAAACAGTGGCAGAGCTGAAAGAAAGAAAGAGTTGGAGGTTGATTGGTAGGGGAAGATTTGCATCAGCATTATTTATGAGATGTGTGATACTCATAAAATTAAAAAAAAAAAAGGGCCCATTTTCATATACAAGTTTCAAGAGAAGATAGTGAACAAAGGAAAAGTTCAAATTAACCTGATCCTTTAATGCCACAAGCCTTTCTTCTTGTGTTATGATCTGTGCAGCCAAATTAATAAAGCAATTAGTCATAAAAAAAGTTATATAAAATGCAACTTACATTGTTATTAAAATGTATTCTTTGACATGCCAGCTCTTGCAGTTGTTTAACAAATTCACACATATTTCAAAAGGAATTGATCCCTACAAAAGGAAAATAAAATGCACAAAATTAAAATGGTGCAAACCACTGGTGCTGTGAATGGCCGTAATGAAAATCTAACTATACCTTCAGTGTCAAAGTCAGCATTAAATTAAAATCAAACAGTAATTACAAAGAAGTTAAATGCAAAACGCTTGCAACAACTAAATTGATCATTTCTGATAATACTTTAGGAACAAAAAAAAAAAACAAAAAAAAAAATCACTTTATTGGAGATAATTTTGACAACCTCATTGTGTTTCGCTGTGCTTTTATTTCATTATTATTACAATTACTTTTTACTTAGAACTTTACTTGGGGAAAGAAGCACAAAGTCTGCACATAATAAAGGACGACTTTAAAATTAGTTCAAATATAAATCGTGATCCTAGTTCTGCCAAGGGCCAACTCAAAAACCTCTGAAGTTGTATAGATCTTGGTGAAGTAAGTAAAAAAAATATATATAAAAAATCAGGAGTAAAAATGTGAAAGATCAAAGTCACAAAGAAGGTTTTTGAATATCAAACAGTCCTTGGTTTATGCCTGGGAGTATCTTGGGTCCTTTACTGCAAAATATTTAGGAAAGCAATCAGAGAGATGCACATAAGATGGTAAACATACAGAGTGTATTTTATGTGCACTAGATATATACAGTATATATAGAATAGCAATGATACAGCATGAGTTTCAGCCAGTCTCTGCTTTACCAGGCACTCATTTCACCGCATAGCATCACTGAAATAGTGGCTACTGAAGAAAAGATCATTTCAAGTGCTTATTTTTGTATTTTATCAACTTTATTGCATTTATTGTGTGTCTGGTCTGATAGTTTGAGAGTCAATACGAGCAAATTGCTCCTGAATGGGACATTTCTTAATTATAACATACATCAGTGTGATTCCTGCAGATGAAGTTGAAGAAATTATATCTTATGACTACATCTAAAAGCTATTTAAGTCTGTTTTACACTAATTAGTGATTGTGAGGGCAAAAAAAAAAAAAAACAAAAAAAAAAACAACCTCTGAGTTCACACACAATCATAGAAAATAAATCACACCTACCTTTCATAAGTCATAGCATAAATTATCTGTTTCTTGCCAGGTCTTACTCGTTCTCCAACACAACCTGGAATGAACAAAAGCTGTTGCCTCATCTTTTGACTGAACGAAAACGTGAGCAGAGTGAGAATGAAATTCTCTCTGCCTTTATTAGCAGCAGTAAGTAGCAGCCAGGTGCTACTAATCAAATGTATTTGATTAGCTGATCAACAGCAGGTGTGAGCAAACCACAGCAGCAGAAGTTTTGTTGTTCTGGATTTTTTTTTTTTTTTCAGGGACAAGTTCCTTGATTTTAACCAACGTAGGAAAATATTTAAAGACGACAGAATAATCTCTCAATTCGCTTTTGTATCAAAATGTTTTGTAGTTTGTGTTGTTTCCTAGATGTTCAGTCATTCCAGCTGTTTTTTAAGACATGATATTTACTGGCTGTTATAAGAGTACATAAATGAACACACCCCAGATGCTGGTCACTCCACACCTTTGCCATTTATTTTTTTATTTTTGCAGTTTTAGTTGTTTTCGAGGATCTGTTTGCCACAGAGTGTTTAATGTCAAAAGAGCAGGAGTTCACGTCATTTTATAACCTCTTTGACGACAAATGTTTTGAACTGGTTCTTCCCAGACCTACTGTAGTTTATTATTAAGAAAGAAAATCTTCCTGCAAGTGCTCATTGTAATTATTTTAGTCTGTTTGTCTATATTTGCTTGATTGAAGCTGATAATCTCTCAAATTTGGAAAGAGCTCATCCAAATCCAGATTAGTACCAATATGAAAATGCAGTGTAATCCAAGAAACACCGAAAATAATGTGCAGCTAAACTGATTGTGATCATTTTTGAGTATTTCTATGATAATTTATCTTCATAATTAATCATCTCTACTAAATGAAAAATATGGATGACAAATCATTATTAAAATGGTTACATATGGGTACAAAGTAATTTGTTTAGAGTCCATGTAATTTATAAAAAAAAAAGGTAACATGTTGAAACTAAATTGGAGAGTAAACTGGAAAATTCTTATGAAAAGACATATCATTGAAATACATTAAAAAAAACAGTCTACCTTTCAAGACTGGATGACATTACTGTCCATAAGCTACTAAAGTACCTTTAATAAGTTTTGTTCAGTAAAGTGGAGCATGCAGATTAAGTTGTATTTCTATGTGGCAAATGATTAGCATGTGTGAATTTAGGCCTGAACAAAACACAATGCCTTGAGACCTATTTTTGAAAAAGTACTTAACGAGAATTTTTTTTTTTTCCCTCACGTTTATACATAACATACATAAACATCTGCACATGTTGGTAATTTTAAAGGCCAAACATTTTCTTGAATCCATGATGTGAAACTGCTCCATTTTGTGCTGCGGCGAACGTAGCCACTGCTCCAGGGTGAGACTGCATTGAATTTTTGATAGTGTGGAAACTGTGAAACAAACCGTCAGAGAACTGTTAGCCTTTGGAAAAATGTAATTAAAACCTGCTGCTTCCCTCAAAGTCTGGAGCTCAAAACACAAGGATTTATTTATAGGATGTGTTTGGAACAAGTATCTCTGTAGATTAATGAAATGAGTTAACTGTGAGAAACATAAGAGGTTTGATTTCAAAGAGAGCCAGAAGTTACCACTTTATTATGACTTTTAATGAGATTCAGCAAACAAATGGGCATTATAGCATTTAAGTTATTAGTTAACTTCAGTGATCTTGAAGTGAAATGAAAAATATGGAATAATCACGGAACATATTGTATTTATTAGTGGGCTTGATTTGCACATACACAATCTGCATTTGCATTGTGTCTCAGCCCCGGGTCATCGGTGTCCACCAGCTCTGTCTGTCAAAGAGAAGTAATTGCATCATGTCGGCGGACAAACCACCGCTAACGCAGGCAAACAGAAACCGCTGGAGGTGTTGTGTTCCTTCTCCCTGGGAGCTCAGCTCTCTGATTCTTTCTTCCCTTCTTTTTCTGAAAGGTGGTGATGCGGTGTCAGACTGTCGCTTCCTCTGATCTGCAGTCACACAGCGGATTCCCAACGAGCATGTCATCGAGGGCTGGGGGGCAGGGTGGTGTGGTGTGTGTATGTGTGTGTGTGGGGGGGTGCTCAAACGCTCTGCTCGTTACTCTAAACACTGCCTAATTAATAATGTATCAGAGAGGACGCGGTGAGACACAGCAGGGCCCCTCTGCTTGTCACAAACGCTGACACACACACATGCGCACACGCTTGCATTTAAGTAGAGGTTGATCAATCCCCCCTTCTTCTACAGGGGCCCCCTCCCAAATCTCCTCCAGGTATTCGGATGCTGAAGCAGCAGGACCAAAAATGTACCTACCTCTCAAGACATGATGGTGGATTGCTGGTGAATCCTACTTCCTGCTGAATCTCATGGGTTCATGGTAGCTGCACACTTTAATGGTGGAATATGTGACTAGTAGGTGACGTGGGTTACTTCCTTCACCAGCAAACATGGAGAAATGTTTGCACTTGCTGTCATATTTAGTTTAAATGATTCATGATCCCTGACAGGTAAGGACAATTGACACTGATGAAGTTGAAGTAAAGGCCTAATCTCTTCAGCTTCTGCCACGTAAGCCCTTTGTTTTTTGGAAATCAATAGCATAAAGTATCTTGCAAAAGTATTCAAATCCAACAAACAGATTTTATCAGAATATATATATATTAATGGGATGTGACGGGATAGAGCAGAACAACATAATACGAAGCTGAGATGTAGTTTGCATTTCTTCCTCATGAGTCAAATTGTTTTGTTTTTGTATTCCAGGAGAATGCTGCAAGTAGTTCCACCCATCTTCCTTTCAGCTCCGATCACACTGCCTCTTCAAACTAGATAATTACCTTAGAATTATACTCCCACCACCATGCATCACAGTGGGGATGTTTTTTTGTTTGTTTGTTTTTTGTTTTTCTCACAATCATCACATGCAGGGCAAAAAGTTAAGTTTTGCACCAAAACTGACCTTCTGACACATGTTTGCTGTGTTCCCTACATGGCTACTAAAAGTGAATGTTTGGTTTTGTGTTGCTGCTGCCGTTTTCTCCTTACCGTTCTTCCATGAATACCAGATTCGTGGAATGAATGGCCAGTTCGGAATGGTCATTTACATTTCTCCTGAAATGTAAATGGCCACAGCAACTCCAGAGTAAGCATGAGTCTTTTCATTGCTTATCTAATTTCTCTTCTCATTCCCCTGCTTCTTAGCTTAAGGGGAAAAGCGAATTTCAGTAGGTTTGCCATGTGCCATACTCTTTCCACTCTCAGATGATGACATTCAAAGCTTGACACATTGTTTTACAACCTAACATCTCGGTAATTTAATCTCACTCCTGTCTGCTGTGCTCTTTGGCCGTCATGATTTGTTTGTTCACTGATGTTCAGTAGGACGCCTCGGAGGCCTTCATGGAATACGGATTTAGATTAAGACTGAGTTTCCAACAGGTGGACTCAGTAGGAAACTGAGTCCATCAACCAAGTGCCTTGGTTGGTATGGGTTTTATTCAGGGTATCAAAGTATAAACTGAATAAAAATACATGCCACACTTTGGAAACTAAGGAGTGATTTTCCTCCACACCGATTTTCCGTCCACTTTACAATATTGCACTGCTTTGTGTTCCAAATCAGATTCCAATTCCAACACATGTTGTGCCAAGGCTCTTTCCAAAAAACAAACAAAGAAAGAAAAACGTCAATTCAGCTGAATTATACAGAATCCAAGCCAAGTACATACATCCCAAGTATAATAAAATACATATTTTGGGGGGGTTCTAATGGAACAAAACGTGGAACGGTGCCAGGCCCATGATTACTTTTGGATGTTTATCATTTTCAGGCTTTTTTTTATTTTATTTTAGCATCAAAGCTTTTGTCTATACATCTGTCAGTGGGTGAAATGGTTTGAGATGATTTTGATTTTCAAACAGGTGATTTATGTGCCGTCTCTTTAAATAAATATGTTAGAAATTGTTCCAAGGGAGTCATTAGACTATCCAACCGGTGCTGCACAACTTTAATCTATTCATAGATTATCATGATGTTTCTGTTGTATTTTTACATATGTTCTGAGGCTGACATTCACATCCTCTTTTGGCCTTTTTTTTTTCCTTTTCTCTTTCTTCCGAACATTTGATTTGCTTCCTTCTTTGTTTGTGTTTGTCATACGTAGAGATGTAAATTTAGCCACCCCAAGGGAGAGCATCCTCACTTGTGACACACAAAAAACTGCAGGAGGAAAAAAAAAACAAAAACGAAAATCTGAATAACATAAGCCACAAAAAAGTGAGAGGGGTGGGATGAAAAAGTAAAGGAAGGATTGCGGTTTGAGAGAAGTGGGGGCACAGAGCAAGAGAGGGAGGTTTGAGATGTGCAGGACTGTGTAAACAGTCGACGCGGGGGCTGGAAAAATTAACGCTGCATAAATTGTACGAAATACGTCCTATTTTCTTTCCTTTTTTTTTTCCTCTGCACTCTCTTTTAACAGGGTTCAGAATGCAGCGCTGTCAGATGAACGGCAGACAGGCATTTTCCAACTTTGTTTGATCCTGGCTCCTTTTTATCCTTTTTTTTTTTTTTTGAACTTCCCAGTGACAGAGGGGAGGCAGAAAGCGGGGTGCGTTGTGCGTGCGTGTGCGCGTGTGTGTGAGGTGTTGGCGGAGAACGAGGGGAAACAGGAGAGATGAGCCGACAGGAGACACATGTAGACAGACGTTCACAGTTATCACACCCTCATTGACACTGCCTTTTTAGTTCCTACAACCAGCAGATCTCACTGGGAGAGCGGCAGGGATTTTGTGTCTGATAACTGTGTCAGCACCTCGGCACACCAGATCTGAACACACTGACACAGTGATTTTATGGACAGGGACTAACATCACACTCATGCTTTTTGCACACAACAGCTGGACCAAGAGGATGGGGGGAAAAATGTAAAAAAAAAAAAAAAGCGATCGCATCAGAGACAACTAGTCATTCAAACAATTTATTTATTTATTTATTTTCGATAAATGTGACATGGGGTCTGAGGAAAAGCAATCTTAGGCAAGCAGATAGTTGGAAATTGTATGAAGCTGTAAAAGCAGTTTTAGTGGGTCAGCTTTCTTGTTTCCTTCAACACTTTTCTGTGTTTCGCTGAGGTTGGGAGCCAACGTCAACATGGAGCAAGAAGGAGATGTTCATGTCAAGGAGATTTCACCTGATTCTGTACAATTTATGAAAATGTTCACATTGCGTCAATTTTTTTTTCTCCAAAGTTCTCTTGAACAAAACATAAGCTTAGTTAAAATTAGTGTAATTATTTAAAAACCTAACCAAACAACTGGCCAAAAAGATTCATTGTTACGTCACTTCCTTCTTTGGTTTGAGTAAATGCAACATCTATGGTTTTTTTGTACAATAAGTGATCAAAATGACCAAGTAGATGAGTTTCGTTAGATCTGGGTGTTCAAATATCACGCCAGTCAAGACAAAAAATTATGTTATGTAGAGGTTAGTCACACTACACAAGAGAGAAATTAAGAAATGGAAGTCTATCACTTCAGCCTGTCTCCACTCATGTGGAAAACCCCTGCAAGAGGACCAAAGTTTTACATCTGGACATAGAACAATATAACAATCCCATCATATTCTCAGGTAGGTGTATCTTTACAACTTTTGTGCACAGAAAAAGTTGCACAAACATTTACATACATTGGCATCGCAGTTTATATTTGGAAAACTGAATGCAAATCTGCAAACTATTGCTAGGATGGTGGCTAAGGAGGTAGGAGTTCATCCTGTAGCTGGTGGGTTGCTGGTTCAATCCTCTTCTTTGTCCGTCTCAGTCATTGTTACCTGGGGCAAAAGACTGCCCACTGGTGGTGGTGCCATTTTAAGACGGCCTTGCCAGCTCTGGCTACATTGTAGCTTACCCCCATCAGTTTGGGACTGAGTCTAGTGTGAACCACTTTGTGGTCCTCTGGACTAGATAAGATGCTACTCAAGCATTTCTTATGACTATGTCTGACCTTCTGCAAACAAAACAGTCAGCTCAAATCCCCCCCAAAAATAAATGAGCCTCCAAACCAGGCACGGCAAAACCAAAACCCACTGTGTCGTTTTTTCTTATGCGTTAGTTGTTTTCTCATCTTGGTCATGTTTATACTGTTGTTGTTCACAGAGTTATTGAGTTTAAACATCTGGAGGGAAACAAAAATAGATATAAAAACTAATGGAGGGCAATTTTCCATCTTCTGGAAGTCAGAGGGAGGTTTAATTTCCTCCTTTATGGATGAAAGAGATTTATTTTTAAGACCGTTCTGTCTAAAACAATAGTCCTAACTTTTCCTTTCATGCTGCTGCTATCAGCATTATCCTTTTTGTCAAACTACATCTGCCTCTGTTTGCATCTCCTGCAAATGAATTCGAAACAGAGTTCGGGGGGGGGAAAAACAGGCCATCTCTCAGCGCTCTCTCCCTTTTCCTCTCTGGATCACAACAACACAATTTCCATTTATAATTTCAATTGTTAATTTGCATAAGAAAAATTAGTTGGGTGACATGCGTGATGTTTTTTTTCCACCCCCCCTTTTCTTTTCTGCTTAATTTTCCCACTAATTATAAGCAGCAATGGCACATTATTTACATAAATAATTGTTGTTCCTTCTGTTCGCTCGTATTTTCCTCCTTTCTTTCTCTGTCAGAGTTGTTTTGGCATTTGTCGTCCGCAGGGGCAATTCTCCTCTGAGAACATTTTCACATATCTCCCAACTGAAATATCTTGGATCCTCAGTGTTTTGTGTTTGTTGTGGTGTTTTGCTGTCCTTTGTTCAATAAATAGACTCATCCTACATTCTCCCTTCGCCTCCAAACTTCTAAACTCTCATAAATAAATATGTCAGTAAACACTTTCCTACTGTTTTTCCTTCAAGACAGAAGAGTTTTCCACTTCTGACTTTCCAGGGAAGTTTGTCGTCCACAGGAACAAACCTGCCTGGGGTTTTGTTTTATCATCACCCTTTTTTGACGACGCCACATTTTGTTCTTCGGGATCAAACATAATTAGTATTTTACTTATTTCGAGCTTGTTGATAAAGTCTAACGTGCACCGTGGCTAAAGCTGTAAATTACCCTCTGCTGCTCAGGGACCTTTTTTAATACAAACAAAATAGTAATGAATCAAACAATCAGGAGCATAATGCAGGTCACATTTCACGGTTTATGTAGCGCACATTGCCACATATCAAACCTGGTAATTTGTACCCACAGAAAATGGCTCTCAGTAGCTCAATAAAACATCTGTACGTTCACTTTATAGAAGCTCATAATTAATCATGTTTTAACAGCCAAAGTTCCTGTGAGGCCAATTTACTATGTCAAGTGGAAAACAACAATTTACAAAATAAATGAAAGACGTACTGTGCAATGCTTGGGATGCTTGTATTAACCCTTTAGAAATGCATTTTACATGAACTTCTTCCTCTAAAAACCTGGCAAGAACAAATTAATTTGTGTGTTTTGAAAGTGAATATTTTTAACTAGAAAATCATGTATATTAAATAACCTTTTTGCTGTCTTATTAAAGTAGATTTATTCATTCTAAAGGGAAAGAAAGTAGTACATGGAAGTTTAATGACAAGTAGTGGTTTTGGCCACAAAATGAATGTTTATTTTGAAACTGCCATAGATGTACATACCATGTTATTAATTATGTATTTAAGCTTTATTTTAACAATTATAATGAGTCCGTTTGTTATGAAACGCATTGATGGTGAAAACTACAATTCAAACATTCCTGCAGTCTAATTGAAAAAGTTTTAAAAGTCCAAATGTGCCTGAAGACAAATAAATCTGTGATCCTCATGAAGTTGTTAAGATAACTTCTGAGATCATTTCCATTTTTACCAAAACTGCTAACATATTTTCACCATTTAAGGCACGTAAACATTAAAGGCTCATACTCACAAGTCCAAGTTGTGCACTTATGGTGTCAGACACTGCTGTTGTGTCTCACCACCACAACCCATCACTACTTAAAGCAGTGCATAAAGAAGCCCACTCCAACATGTTTACCACATTTTCTATCTGCAGCAGCCATGTTGGATCAGACCTCTGCTTTGTTTGGGAACCTCCAACTTTTCAAGTTGCGATTCGGTCTTCAGAGGCGTTCTGTTTCATTTTTCTGACTCAAAACTCATAAATTCTGACATCTAAATACAAATTGATCAACTTGTTATTAGGTTGAGGTTTCTGGAGAGAGAAAGATATTTAAAAGCTAAGAAATAAGCATAATGTGACATTTACCTGTTGATGACAGAATAATTGTTACCCCTAACAAGACATTATGGGAGTAAAAAAACAAAAAATCACAGGAATGATTGAATGCTGTGGGATGCCCAAACCTCTTCATAATGCTCTCTTTGTTATGTTCCACATTTACACTGTTAGCAAAACAACTATTCACTACATATTAAAACATTTCTAAAGCAAGAACAATTATTTGACAATAAAAGTGTTTTTTTCTTCACTGTCTAGTCGCACAAGCCGTAACTTTTGCTCTCTTTCAGCAGACTCAAACCGATTGTTTATCTAAGGGTCCAGTTTGCTCTGAGTGACAAGGGGAGAGAGAAGTCACCGGGAACTAGCGACAGGAACTGCATGTGGGGCACACATGTTTAATTGAGGGAAGGAAAATGTGCATCAGTAGTATTGAGAGGAGCAGAGGGCGATCTTCAGAGGCCAATTAATTTGGAATACAAAGTAGTGGTGCAATCTGCTCAGGTTTCTGTCTGGGTGCAGGGCTAACTCACACCAGCCCTCGTCTCGAAGGCATCTGAGATCAAATTAATTTCAGCACTCCTCCACCACCACCCCCTACAACACTACCACTGTCTCTACATCCTTTTTTCTAGTCCGTAAAGTCTAAGCTATTATCTTGCTGAAAATTATTCACTTTTTTTTTTTTTTCTTCTACCCTTAGTGGAGAAGCTCACTGGGTTGTTTGTCAACTAGGACAAAAATAGTACATCTTCTCTGCCTGCTTCTTCCTGTGTGTCCAAAAGAGAGGGAAGCAATAAAAGGGCTGAAACTCGGCCACCTATTTCTGGAATTGGTCAACCAACTCCCTGCAGAGACGCACAATGGGAACCACGACCCTTTCCTTTGTGCTCAACATCTCAATATGGTGGTATCCAGTGCTCTAAAAAGATTCTTTAGCATCCGTGCTTGACGTCTTACAGGTCTCTAAATGTATTCATGTGGATATATAACAGTAGCAACACTGGCTTTGTTGTGTACTCAGACTGCTGAGAGATGTAGTTCATTTTCTAGGATAAAAGTCTGGAAAGAAATGAAAGTAAAAAGAAAATAATGATATATGCCCACGCTGATGGAGGCCTAAGTAAGAGGCAGAGATAAGGAAGGCTTGCAAAGGAGGGAAACCTAATTGTGCAGGGAAGAGCGGGTAAGAGAATGTAGGTCCTCTGTGAGATGGTTAATTTATAAGAGCAGTAGTGGAGGTACCATGACAGGCCGGGTAATGCTAAGGAATAGTTTGAAAGATTCCTTTGTCTCTCGGGTTAGGAATCCATCCACGTCACTCAGTTCCCGTTTCTATCTTTTTCTCCCTCTCGTCTTTTCTGTTTCCATCACACAGTGGAGGTACTCGCCTCTCTTTCTCTTACAAAAGTAATCAGTCTTAATCATGGCACAAATGCAATAGTTTTCCTGGCTTACATGGAAGCAGTGCCGTTAGCCTGGATCAAGCTGTTTTTTAGAGGAAGCGATCCTGCAAAAAAAAAAAAAAAAAGTATAGCCAGGCTTACCTTTTTGTACATTTTTACATATGATTCAACTAGAGTTTATGACTTTGTTTTCCACTTAACTTTCTTTTTCATTCATAGAGAATTAGGTAGCCAGTCTTCTGTTTCCTGCAGGAGTCACCCCTGCTCTCTCCCGCCCCTCCCTCTTTCTCCAAGCCGGCTCTCTCAGTCTGTACCTCATTGCCAATGCAGGGAGCATAGCAGCGGCCATAGACTCGTGCGTGGAAACACCCGGCAGACAAGAAAAATGACGGCCAGCGCAATCTCATTTTCTGAAGGGCTGCAAGTCAGGCAGGAAATGGCTATTATTCCATCGACACTGTCGGTATTAAGTTATTTCCTTCTCTAAATACGAGAATGTTCATGAATATCTATTGAGTTCCAGGTGCAAGCGCAAGAGGTTTTGTCGCCACACACTTGGATGATTGCAGCCCTATATTCTGCCTGCTGCACCCTCACTTCTGAGATTGAAGTGAAAGACAATGCTAGTGGAAATTGGCTAATAAATCCAGAAGAGGCAAAGGGCTGTTTGAGCGATACCACCAGCTCATGCAGAATAAAACCTCCTGTCCTAACTCAGCCTTATGCTTTCCAAAAAGGAGGTGATCTCGCCTGGAGGGCCAACGCTTCCTCACTTTCCACAGCCGAAGGCCTTGAAGGGAGAAATCTAAGTGAGGTTCTGTTAAAGGTTTATTTGCAGGCAAAATCTAATCTGCTGTTGATGACTCTCATGGTGTCTTCATTTAAGTTTAGTTGGTCCTTGACACTGTTGCCAACTTGACAGAAGAGTGGCTGTCTGAAAAGAAGCAGAAAGTAACTTAGCTTCATAGTTATACTTGCAAGCAATTATAGATGCTGTAGAAGAAGAATAACGTCTTACTGTGAAGAGTTAAGACTTATAGACATCAGTCTTTCCTCATTTATGATTATATTTGGATGTACAAAATGGACTCTCTTCTGTGAGTTTTTTTTTTTCTTTCATTTTTTGTAACCACAACAATCCTCCTAGATGCCACAATTTTTGCATAGTCTTAAAAAAAATAACTAAAAAGCACCCACCGTTTTCATCCTTGGTCCTGAATCACCTTGATCTACATCTAAAATTTGCACACTTGGTCTTTAACTTTGGAGGCATGGATTTCTTCTTCATCTTGTAATATGGCAGAGAAACTTGGTAGATGGCTGAAACCTATGGACCAAACATTGCATTGCAAAGTTTCTTTGTAATATGACTATAGTCAAATCCTGGAGTTGAAAAACTTCACTTAAAATGGAAAATGTTAAATTTTACTTGGTTAAGATATTTAGCAATCAACTATAATCAGTGAAGTTAGTAAGTAGAAATACGTTTTGTCAATACAAAGACTTAATTAATTGTATTTTTGAAAAATAAAAAGTCTCAACTTTCCCTCAGATTTGTATTTTCATGTCAGGTTCTTCATAAGCCTTTAATAATCCCAGAAAAATGAGCAATTAGCTAATTAGCCACTACCAGCGTTTTTTACATACAAAAACAGAAACACACAAGATGAATCTGAATACTGTTCACCAAGGGGCTAAAGCTAATCGCTAATCCAAAAGTAGTTCACGTTTCGTACAGGAAGATCATTGGTGACGCACCCTTCAACCTCTGTTTGCTGTCTGTTTAAAAAAAGAAAACACACACACACACACACACACACACAAATATTACAATAGTAAAGCTTGGTAAAACAGCATTTGCATAAACTGATGTGGAAATTTGAGTTGATTAATAATAATCAACATCCATTCTTAGTTTCCCCTTCAGCCATTTGCGTCTGCTGGTACATGTGTGACTGTGCTTGGGCAGGGCTGCAGCATCAGTATTTCAAAGGAATTACACGACCACTGTCTTGTGCTCTTTGTCTTTCAGGCATCAGAACCTTGTGCCCCCTGCAACATGTGCAGAAACAGGAAAGTCAGCGCAGAAAAAATTAAGAAAAAAAAAAGCAATGCAAGAGACTGTAAAGGTTGGAGGATGGCGATCGGCAGCCTGCTACAGGTTGAAATGACCCCTTTCCTCCCACTCTGTGGCGAGACAAAAGGCAGCCAGCAAAGAAGAAGAGAGACCTGGAGCTCTGCTTACATCTGTCCAGTCAGAAGCAACACACTCTGAAGAATGGATTGAAGCTGGTGGACCGTAAATTAAAGTATTGATTTCACGGTCACAGTCATAGAATGAGGTTTAGAAATAAATTGAAATAAACATATCAATACATCAAGTATATTGCACCACAAGTACACAAATACACTTCCTCGAATACATTATGAACCACGCTCAGACTAATTGATCGTCGATTAAGGGCTTTTATCAATGCTGGGATAAAACTCTTCCACATTTTCTTACGTCAAAACTGCAAACGTCAAAGCGTTTTACTGGCACTTCCTGTAAACTTTTGTGAAGTTGGTAAAACGTGATGTGTGGTTGGACTCTAGAAAACATGCAACTTCTGAAGGCAAATGGTTGCCTTGCATTTTATTTAGTGAAAGGAAATACAAAACTGCATGTGCACTATTGTGAACTATCTGCTTTGTGTTTGCCTGTCAGACAAAGTAACAGTAAAATAGGTTGAAGAGTTTTGCTTGTAATGTGGAAAAAAGTGAAAGAGTTGAAGCAGTACCAATTCTTCTGCAGGGTACTGAATGTAAGAACTGCATGTAAATGTTATGGTGATTGTAGCGAATCACACAACTGAATGCAAGGTTTGAACTGCGATCACAGAGACGACGTTACACAGTGTCTTTTGGAAGCAGTGTTTAATATTTTAATAATTTGGGGCTTGCTAACTGTAATAAGGTTTCTTTACACCTACACTGTATCTAAAATTATACAGGCAGGTCATCAACGGTAATTTGTCATTCATTATGAGCTCTTTTTCAGAAGTAATTTTACTGCACAAATTTGAGAACGAGAGACTTTGATAAACAGCGTGAGCAGCTAATCGGAGTCAGTATTTCAAACATGAAAATTCATCTCATCTGCATAATAAAAGAATAAAGAGCACACTATAAAGTGAACACTCAGGAAAGGTTAAAGTACTTCCAATTTATGGGTCAGAGGGAGACGCTTTAGTGGGAAGAGGGAGTGAAATTACTCGGCTGGGAGACCAACAGAATCTCAGTGTAAAGACATGGCAGCCAATTAAGAGAAAGGTCAAACTATAAAAGAGGAAGCGGCAACAGGGAGGCTTTGCACACAGCCTCTCTTACTTTTCAACTATCCCTGCACAATATGTCTTCTGCTCACAGTGCATTGTTTATAATGACAGTGTGCTTTATGGATACAGTTGCAACCCCATTAAAGTCTGTAGCTGTGTTTGAAATTAAACTCTTCAGAAACTTTGTTCTTGTCAAAAAATGTATTGATCGATTGAAGATATTTACTAAATAATCACAGGTATTGTCACAATACTGTCAGTATAGAACCAACAATCATCATCTCTTTTAAATTCTTATAACATTAAGTTTCTTTTCTGTTTTCTTTGACGCAGGTCATATGGGGAAATGTGGACGATGAATACGTGCTATCCAAGATGACATTTTCTAATTTACAAAAGAAAAACTAAAATAATAAAAGATTGTCTCATATGAAGCTTCACAGATGAAGTCCTGATGTATTTAAAGTAACATTTTTCCAAACGTCCTATCACAACCACTGTTTAGACATTCTTTTAAAAGCAACATTCTAGTCTTAATCATGTTATTCTGGAAATATTCATAATTAGGCTTCAGTACAGAGCAAGGAGCTCCAGTTGTACAGTCAAGCTTCCCTGTGAGCAAATCTTTGTTTTAAATATGTTCAAATAAAATCTAACCATGCCTAAAATCAAAAACGGAACATCTTTTCAAGATGTTTTTGACATTTCCTAGAAGTTGTCAGCTAAGTGAAGTCCAAATTTAGAGTTATTTTATTAATGAATGTTGACATCCAAACAAGAAAAAACAGAATGAGCCTGGCAAAAATTCATGCCTTCTAAATTATTAACATCATCTTTACAATGTGAAATAAATATTGAAATGCTTCAATGTGCTGAAATTGTTCATTAATTTATAAATGTGTGCCAGTCAATCTTTTGTCCTTCTTGCACAGGTTTTAGTCAGAACAGCATAAGATTTTTACTGGTATGAAAAATAACCGAGTCTGGTTACCTGCACAGCCTGTACAGATCGAATGTTAAACAACACTTTAGATTAAAACTTACGACTGGAAATAGTTATCTCTTACTAATGTTGAACTTGTGTACGTTGGGAAAACACAGAGTATTCAATTTTCATCGCTCAACCCCAACTCAAAAATAAACTTGAATTCTGGTGAGGAAAAAGAAGCTTCACCTAATTCATGATTATTCATTTAAGTCTTCCTTTATGCCGCCTTCTATGCCGTGAAACATTGACACCTCGCCCTGTCCTCACCTTCCACCTGCCTCTGAGCAGCTGGCCAGGCTCATGGGCATGAAAGCGTGGTAAGAGAAATGACATGTGTAATGGGAAGTGGCATAACAATTAGGGGGCTTATGCGATGCTGGTGTACTTGTTGTGCTGTGGCAGTCGGCTATAAACCCATATGACTCTGCAGGTCCTTAAAGTACAAATACAAACTCGCGGCGGCCAGAATTTAGGAGGTTTTATCTACACCTTTGAGGTAAAACTCTTTAACATCCGTGAAAACTCGCAGTCTTTTGATACTAGCGGATTGATGTCAGTGACTGTCAGACTTGCTACAAAAAAGACAAAGATGAATTAGATGAACGTAGAGAAGGTGGTAGGAAGGAAGGGACTCAACGGGGTTGTTAAGGTAAGAAAAGGTAGGGCAGAAATATCTGAGTTTTTCTTTTCCTTGCAGGTGTAACGCCACTCTGCGGCTCTTTGACCTCTGCAAACTTCTCTCTTTTCCCTACTTCAAATATCCTGAGAGGTGACAGCATCCTGTCACCTCTCTGCTCTCTCCCCAAGGAGCATCTTTGCTTCATCTCTAAACCAATCATAGCTGACGGTAGAGCAAGGTGCACCCACCTGTCTGCTTCTTCTGTCTGTTTACTCCACCTCCATTTTAATAACAGCCTTTCCTGCTGACATTATTGGAAACAATGTTATATTTTTTGGCATAGTTGTGACAAGTCAAGTGTTACAAAGAAGGTCCCAGAATTTTTTTACTCCGTACTTGGAACTTTTCTTGTAATAGTCTTTTGCAGTTTCAGTCAGAAACTTTAAAAAGGTCTTCGCTCACAGCCAAAAACTTCCTTCCGTCTGTCCCCGCTTAACCTTGTACCAAGAAGTACATACTTTTTGGTCTATATCTAAATAGTTTTGCATAATGAGATCCAAAGATGGAAGTTTGCACTAAAGGATCCATGAAGTTCATCAAACACTAAACCGCCATTTCAGCCTTTTAAACAAGATTTTTTACTCAGCTTGTGTTACTGATGGGACATTCTTAATCTTTAGCTATTCCTGTGTTCTGTTCCGTTTCCTCAGTACCATCTTATATTGTGTACAAAGTTTTGGGTCAGTTAGTAAATTTCCCCACCTCCATATGTATGTCCCCGCACAGCTGTCAGGTTTGAGTTATTGCCTCCCCCGATTTTAAATACTCCTTTATTCAGCCAGTTCCTTCTGTTCCTTATCCCAACTTTCAGCCCATCTTCTCAACTGCCTGTTGTGATGCTGTTATGCTCTTCAGTTTCTGCTCTCTACTTTGCAGCTTTACTGCAGACATTTTTGCAGTAAACCTAAAGAAAACAGGTTACACTTCTACCAACTTCTATTTCATTCGGACTAATGTACATTGGAGTTTTGTCTATTGATCATATTCTATTTCATTGATTTTGATGCTAATACGTTTTAATTATGTGTTGAGACTTGAGACTGGTCCTTGGAAGCTTTCAAGCTTCTCCACACACTAAAATGAGTGATATTCCTAGGTAGACATTTCAAACTTGCACATTGAACAACCCGATGGTGGGCGGCAAACAGCAAGAAGAGAAGCTCTCTTTTGTGGAATGTAATATGCAAGACAAACATCCACCTTAGCATTTTTTAGCACACGTTGGCGCACTTTGGGCAGCGTACGGACGTCAACGGTTTAGCCAGAAGATGAAATTGATGTCAGGCGAGGGTAAAAATGAACTGACCTTAAGAGAGGGAGGATAGACGCACAAAGCTTTCTTGCCTCATCTACATTTAGAAGCTCTTCTGGGGGACTGCCTAAATCAACCCGCTACCCTTAATTATCTCCAAGGAAAACTGTGATCCACCCCAACCTTTTAATATAAATTCCGCAAGCTGACATCTGACTAAACAAATAGACCACACGGTCACTCATTTCAGTGCTTTATTTTTTTTTATATATTAATGTTGGCCAGAAGCCTTGTTCAAAATAAATCCATAGCAGCCTGAGCTGACCTGGTGCAATACTTTAGAAGATTTGTTATTTTTTTGAGGAGTGGAAGGCTCATAGGTTGACTAAGTCATTCCGTCAGTCTCATTTTACAATGATAACTTATATTACGAAATTTAAACAACCCATCACAAAAATATGTTGATATACAGTTTGAACAAGGCCAGAATCAGTGGATTACTGGTGAAAAATTCACAAGTTATGCCCAAGACCATCCTGGAAAGACATTATTACCCTCCTGGCCTGGATAGCTCTGTGATCCTACGAAAAGCTGGACACACTAGCAAGGTGAATGTCGAGGTTTCCCTCCTGGACTACGCAGCGGGGTCTTGGAATAGCTGAAGATGAGGGATGGACGGATGGCCGTCTTCTAAATGCTTAACATATTTATAAAGTTCTCCAGATGCATCTAGCAGGTCCATCCTCATCCCTGTGTCAAACTCAAACAGATCTGCTATTTGTCTCCCAGCTGAACACCAGAAACATTTGATGTAAAGCCACACCAACTACGACGGTAATAAATCTGAAAGGCAAAGCAGCTAAAGATGGACTTGCTTGATTAAAGGTTGTATGTCACTTCTGCTTGCACTTAATAGCCGTATCATCTATTCAAGTTAGGACCGCAGAATATGAGGGTGTTGCTGACAGCGGAGCAGAATGGGAGTTCATGCTACAAAGACCTCACTCTAGGGGGCTGCAGTTCTGGCAGCAGTATGTGTTTACATTGTAATTAGGACTTAATTGTCCTAATTAGAATCCCCAAACCCTGATTACTCAGACTCCTTACAACCTGCTGAGCCAAACATCCCGACTCCAATGCACTCTTCAGCTCAGACACTGTGCATAAGGTCTGCTCCAAGAGCATGGCGTAATGCTGATATGATTTCATAAACTCTGACTGGGAAGCATCTTCTCAAACCAATCCAGGACACTGTTTGGGAAAAAGAGGACTTTCCTGGGAAAAAAATATGGCTTTAAGCTGGAAGAATTTTTGCGATGGGGAAATGTATATATGGCAAACCTTTCGTCACATCGTTTTTAAGACTCTTTCATTGAAAGTAGTTACATTTTTCCTCCATCAAATTTTCTTCCAGTCCATGTTCCTTTTTCTCTTTCCTCCTCACTGTCCTCTTAGAAATCAGAGGGCATCTGTTCTGGGTGGTTGTGTGCAACAAGTGGAACATAAACACACCTGTCCCCCTCCCCCTTTTCTGCCTGCTCACAAAGGGATCCTGAGCAGAAGGGCCCATCAGTGGTCCGTCTGAGACCTGCAACCAACACTGCCAAGCCCGGTTCCCAGTAGAGCGCTGGGCTAAAAATCCAAATGGTGTGTGGAGAGGCGGGGGCAGGTTGGCTGGCTGCAGCTGTGCTGGAAGACATCATGCGGCATATCAAACCACAGCCAGCTCTCCTGGGGTTCCGCATGGCTGGACGGGCCTCACGCTCTGGGACCCGCAGGGAGGCTTCGATCCGCAGCCGGCATGAGGTGCTTCTTCACGTCAATGAGGGTAAGGAGGGAAAAAAAAGAGCTTATCGTTATGTATGCTTTTAAAACTTTTATACATATTTATAAGAGTATTAATCAAATTTCCTGTTCATTAAACTCAATATTGTGACATTTTTTTAAATTGAAAATAACTACTAATCACAAATAAGTCCTATAGCTCTGTGTGAGTCTCCAAAAACCAACATCTTTGATTTATTTTTTCCCCAATTTATATGGTAATAATTCATATATCGTATCAAATTTTACTGATGGCCACTCAGTTCTAGGCATAAATGGTTGCAGATTTTCCTGGAGGACTGGCTTCAACTTTTGGAATACATTAACCAACTAAAAAGATATATGCTACATGCGAAAACTGAAACAGAGGAAATCCTTTTATTGCAGGATTAATTGCTGGCAAAATCTAAAGGGAAATAAGTGGGAAAAGGAAACGCATGAGGACAAGTTTCTTGAAAATGATGCATCAAAATTTACTTTTCGATCTTCATTGAAGATACATCTTAAGGATTACTATAAGATTAAGGCTTTTAGCACTAAAACTGAAAACATTGTTGTAAAGGGAAATAGAAATCTCAGTTTTCTCAACATTAACATCTTTACGTGATAGCCATCTGCCGTGGTGAGGAGAAAGGCAAAGGAAATCCTGAACACCTGAACAGTGTAGAAAGCTTTTAATTCTCAGGTCATTCTGTATTAAGTGGAAGCATGATGCAAAAACAAAACAGTAAAGGGAAAAATAGTTTGCATATAAGTTAGTTTCTTTTATTTGTACGTTCTTTTGTTCTATTTTATCCTGTCAAGCTTAAATTGCTCCAAGAACACACACTGACTACGTAGCCATGAAAATACCTTAAAAACGAAAGTATTATGCCTCAGTCTAATGAAATCGCACATGAAGAAAATTATTGACAGATGTCAGTCTGAAAAGGGTTAAAAAGGTTTTTTAACCCTTACAATGTGAGAGACATTATCCACAAATGTGGTAAACATGGACTAGTGGTACCCTTTCCTGGCTAATAAAATAAATTAAAAATAAAAAATAAAAAAAATAGAGAGAGAGAGAGCATCAAAGACTCATCCAGAAGTAAAAAAAAATAAATAAATAAACAGAACAACATCTAAAGCATTCCAGTCCGGCTTGTCTCAGTTTAGGTCAGTGTTCATGATCCAACAACAGGAAAAAGACTGGCATAAAAAAAACATGGCATCTGTGAGCGAGTTCCAAGGAAAAAACTACAGCCAAATCACAAAGAACATGCAGGTCTGTTTCACATTTACCAACTAAAATCTTGATGCTTTCCAAGTGCTTGAGGTAAATGTGCCGTGAACTAATGACGTAAAAATGGAAGCGTTCTTAACGTGTGCATCCTGTCACACCTGGGCTAAAACTGATGCTGAATTTCAGAAAAAGTGCATCATACCAGTGAAACATGATGGAGGATGTTATGCTACTTCAGGATCTAAACAACTTTTAGTAATTGATGGAACTATGAACTCTAGTATCTGCTAGATGGAGCTGATGGAGAAAATCCTCTGACCTCAAAGTCAAGCACACTTTGGTTATGCAAAGGGACATGAATCCAAAGCACACCGGCAAGTTTACCTCTGAAAGGCTAAAAAGAACAAAGATGATTTGTAGGGTCCTAAATGAAGTCTGGACTTAAATAACATTTAGATTGTATTTTGTGACATTAAACAGTTTGTTTATGCTTAAACAGTTGCAATGTGGATTAATTAAAACAATTCTGCAGAGGAGCGGATAAAAATTCTTCCCCAGCAGCTGCTGTAGCCACTGGCAAATACCTTTCTTACATGTGGTCCGGTTTTGATAGCTTTGTTCCCTTAATAAAGGAAATCAAAATTTGAAAGTTGTTCTTTGTACTTATTCAGGATATCTTTGTCTATCAGAATCTGTTAATGTTTTTCTTTCATGTATTTTTCAAAAAACAACCAAAAAAATTAGTCAAATGTTATCAGTGGTAGAGCTTATTTTTCAAGCTGGCCTGTTACCCGTACCACTGAGTGGATTTATTTGAACTTTTTGCCGTTTTCACCAGTATTTTTACAAGCACCAATACAAAAATAGGGATCTATCTATATCTAAAATGCCACAACAGAGACAAACTTTTCTGCTACAAAACCATATATTGAGCTATTTAAAAATAAAAAAAAAAACACATTGTGTATTTTTAATCCAAAAGCAGAAAAACACACAAGCACCCTCTTGGTGTGTGATCTCTGCTGAGCCCTCACTACTCACTCACATCATGTAATGAACCAAGTCCTCTCACTAATGAGGCTGGCAAAGGACTCCAGGGTCAAGTTTTCTGTCTCTCAATTACACACTCACACACACGCACACACAGTCGCTGCTCAGACTCACTTTTGAAGAACCAGCTGCAGAATTTTACAAGCTCTTACCTAATTATAAAGGACGGGTCAGAGTCTCATATTATAGAGTTCATTTTGGAACCCAGCGATGACACCAGGTGACGAGTGTCCTCCTTTTTATGAGGAAATGACACTCCTGTGTGACCTCAAGAGAATACTTTTGCTTTTTGAAGTTTTTCCCCTGAACAATATTGTGATGCGTTTTAGTGTGAACTAAAGGGCTTAGAGACATACGAACAACTCGTGTTTGGAATTAATTCCCAGGCATATAATGTATAATATCACCGCATTTATTTGTTATTATTGTTGTTAGCTATTATTCGGCATTTGCTCGGCTTGTGTTGTCTAAACGGCTCACGCTGTGCAGCCTCTGTGATGCATTATGTGGCGGTTTATATAGACAACCAGACAGCACAGGCGATGGGGGGGATCCACTGTCATCAAAAGAGTGCTGGTAGTTCTGAAGAGGATTATGCTGAATGTAAGGCGAATTAAAATACAGATTTGAGTCAGAGGTAGACAGAGGCATCTTGTCACTCTACACCTAAAGGCATCCTTCACCGAGTGGCATTCACAATCACAAGAAAATAATACCTACATGCACACACACACACACACAAACACAAAATCAGATTCTCCATCTCTGCAGGTGCTGTCATGGGCCCACTCTTCAGCCTCCCATCGTTTCCCCGGCTCTCCTCTCTTTCCTTTGTTCCCAGACTGCACACCGTCATGTCCAGGTCTTGCCTCTGGGGAGCTCAGCCTGGCAGGAGGCTTGTTTTCAGAGCTTTGCTCTTTTCTTCCTCTCCCACTCTTCTCCTCTCTCCTTCCTGGGTTCTTCGTTTGTACTGGTGCTGGCTAATTACCGGCGCATTCTCCCCCCCTGCCAACAGCGTGCTGCTGCTGTTGAGCTCACCCCTCCTCCGTCCTCCCTCCTCCAGTCGTATGTTTCTCTCTTCTTACCCCCGCTAGGAGTGAGTTGGGGAAGGAGGTGGATGGAAGGGCCGGGGTACAGATGTGTATTAATGAAGCGGTGAAGGGCAGGGGGTGACTCACAGAAAGTCGGGGGGTGGGGGGGTGAAGAGAGAAAAAGGAGCAAGAGGCTATTTGCATGCAGAGACAACGAGTTTCACCTCTGCTACAATCCTCTGTCTCTGCCTGTTCCTCTCCCTCCAAATCCTCCCCCCATTATCCCGCATTCTCTCACTTTTCCAGCTACCCTTCTCTCTCCTCTACCTTCTTGCCTCTCTCCTTTGCTCTCCGGCTTGCTGCCACTGCTGATTTGAATAATTCAGCACAAGCCGGTATTCTCCAGGGCCCCATTGTCTGTGCGTGGCAGGAGAATGAGAAGGAGAGAGATAAGGAAAGAAAGGAAGAAAATAGAGGAAAAAGGAGCATTGCAGGGCAGTGTGCATGTGTGTGTGTGTGTGTGTGTGTATGTGTGTGTATGTGTGTGTGTGGGGGGGGTGTGTGTGTGTGTGTGTGTGTGTGTGTGTAAGGAAGAGAGAGAGGGGGGAAGAGGTGGGTGAGAGGGAGGTCCATCCTGCCTTTTTTTACCTAGCAGTGGCGTAAATCAGCACTAATGAGGCAGAGGAGGAATACCTCGGTTTGCAACAGACTACAGACCGCTTTCCTGAGCAAGCACTCCAAAGCACACAGGTAGATGCTCGTTTAAGCAGTCTACACACACACAACACCTTTATAACCTTCAGTGCTCTGCTGTGTTTTGGTTATTGACTTGTTGCTAACCCTCAGTCTCTTGTGCTTGCCACTCGCTGCATGTTCAATGTCATTCTGGAGGTGGGAGAACATTTCCAGAGAAAAGCTGGTAGGACACCAGTTTAAGTGAACACATTTGGATGAATTTGCATTAAAAATAAAGATCTCATGCAAATATCTGACAACTTAGGAAGTCATCTGGCTTTAAGGATTGGCAGATTGCTGAAACAGAATAAAAATAAATTCCTGGAGTGCACTGGAAACTCTGATACATTTATACCACGTATCTGATAGAGCAACACAAAGCAGTGGATCATTGTGAACGAGAAGGACACCAATTTATAAGATGTTTGAAAATAATTGACAAACAAAATTCTGAAAACTGTTGAATTCAGACTCATTATTTCTACTGCCCGTAAATAATATGCAGTGCAATAAATAGTCATCAGATTGTACCTGCCTGTAGTTTAATCTCAGTAAGAAGGCAGCTTTTCTGTGAAACCTCAGAGGTTTTGTTGGAGAACACTAAAGAACATAAAGAAGACCAAGAAGCACAGCAGACAGACCAGAAATAAAGCACAAAAAGTTGCAAAGACAGCCCAGCAATCAAATATCGAAAGAATATGACACTTCAAACCTATTACGGCATCGCAGTCCAACTAAACTGTGAGGCCAGGGAGGGACAGCATTAATCAAAGAGAAGCCACCAGGACTGTGGTAACTTTGGAGGAACTGCAGAGATCCACAGTTCAGATGGGAGAATCTGTTGACAGGAAAACTATTTGTTGTGAACTCAACAAATCTGGTCTCTGTGGAATGGTTGGGAATAGAAGCCATTGCTGAAGGAAAGCAATAAGAAATCCAATTTGCACGTTTGCACAAGTCATGCTGCGGGCACGGCAAACATGTCTAAGAGGTGAGTTGGTCAGATGAGACAAGACAAAACAGTGTGTTGGAGAAAACTAAAACCTGACATCAACCTGAGTGCGTTTCCCCCTGTTAGGATAGCAGTCTCAAACTGCATTCCTCGAGAGCCAGAGTCCTGCAACTTTTAGGTGTGTTTCTTGTCCGACACACTTGAAATAAATGATGAAACTGCCTCTCTAGCATCCAGTCAAGCTTTAAAGAGCTAAGCTAATATGCTAATGTTGGAGTCAGGTGTGCTGAAGCAGAGAGGCAAAAGTGAGGATGGGCTTTTGAGACCACTGTGTTAGAGAATCCAAATCATTTAAGGCTGAGGACAGTTTGGATTAAAACATGTTAGAATTTTCTATCAATCAATCAAAATTTATTTTTATAGCACTTCACTTAACCAAACTACTGTCATTAGAGCAATAATAAAAAATATAGACTAGAAGAAACATAAAAACATTGGTAAATAACAATGAATGAATTGTGCACTAACGAATTCAACAGCTTTGGACCAGTTACAGTAAATAAAAACATAAAGGATTTTGAGTCTACTCTGGTCAAAATCCAGACTTAAATCCAGTCAATAATTTGGGAAAAGACTAGAAAAGAATAACACTTTTCATCCAATGTGCCTGAGCTTGAGTTATTCAGTGAAGAAGGAAAAGGGAAGGTATTCAGAGGTGGAAATCTGGCAGTGATATTCCCAAAAATATGTGCAGCTGTAAATGACATAATAGGTGGTTCTAGAAAGATCAACAGACATGAATATATTTTTTCAAGGTTCTGTACATACAACTTATACAGACTTTTCCAAAAGTCGCCTAGAAACTGGGACAATTCTCTCCTTTGGCTATTAATATTTTGGTTGCAGGGCAATCACTAACTGTACAGTATTATATCTAAACTTTACTTTCTTATACTATGAACTTCCATTGCTGTTTTTATGCCAACATTTGCTTTAAATATCAAACCATAAATATTCTCTCTTTTTTCTTTTTTTTTTTTTTTGTCCGTTTTGGATTTTCTTACTTTATTTCAAACTCCACATATCTAACTTCCCCAAAAGCCAAATCCAATAAACTCAGCTGGGTGGATACATCGGCACCCACCAGGCAACTCCCATGTCAGAGGGGTCCCGAACCTGTCCAGTCCGTGACAAGTACCACACAATGCAAACGTGAGGAAAAGCTCCAGAGATTTAAGAACATACCGCAGCATCCTCAAGCCCTGCTGGTGATTTGTTCCCATAAGAAAATATGTCAGTAATAGCTACACCTTCATGAATATGGACCAATCTGGAGGCTTTGTACTGTCTGCACAGCGACTTCAGTCAAGTGCCTCTCTCTTAGGAGATGACACGCTAGCCCGTCTGATGTTGGGTTTTTAGAAAGACATAAAATGTCTCGACATCAAAGAAATGACGCAAATGTTGTGAAAGGGCTTTCTTTTGTGAGGCTTGTGAACCTCCTGTCAGGCATGGGTAAAATGTGCCTTTTAAAATGTTTGGGAGTATAGATACGAAAAACTAAGTATTGCATCTTTTTCTATCACACTTTAAGCTCTCCGTGGCTTCTGTGCAAGAACTAGAATCCAATAAAGAAGAAAGACAATGATCTTGGAAGAGGCGCAATCACAAGATTTTATGTAGAGGTGGAATTTACTGGGCACATCTTAAAACTGCAGTGATGCAATCTGAGGAAAAACATTGGGTTATTTGTATGAAATAAGAAGCCAACAAATTTGTAGTTAGGCTCAGTTAAGTAGCCAATCAGAAAAGCAGTGCAACATCATTGTAATTTCTCTGTTTACTATAATCTCTGTATCTTTTTATCCGTTGTTTTTCACTGCCAGACAGTTCAGAAGTTGTAGGAATTCTGTTTAATAAATTCAGTGCAGGTGGAGGACCTTTTCATTCTTAAAAGTTGATCAGTGTGTGATTCATAAGGTTGAGGGAACATAACTTTGACAGACTAAAGAAAGGCAAGTGAGTTCATGTAAAGTAAAACTATACACCCCTGGATTTACATAAATATCTAAGACCTTCCGACTTGAATATCCTGGCAGTGACATCAGCAAGTAACTAACTACTCAATTCTAGCAGATGCAATAAGCAAATAAGCAGCTCCTTAATCCTAAAAAACAATATAAGAAGACATTTCAGAAGAGAGAGCTTGGCATAGTAGTCGAAACAGATTTTCAGAATGTGATGGAGGAACCGTCACGACCTGGGACGTAGTCAGTAAAATCCGTGTGGACATACAAGCACACAAATATGCAAACCCAACAACTTATTATTTGGCTTCAGTTGACATATCCATCCTAGCTTCAGTCCCGGTTCAAATTTTCAAACAAAGCAATTTCCGGTCTAAAGCGTGTTGGGAGGGAGTCACATGACGGCGTAATGGTGTCATCAGGACATAAATGAATACAATATTCATTTCTATTAAAATGAATATTGTATTTTTGGTCACTAGTTTATTCATTTTTAGTTTTTTCTCAGCGTTATTTTCTTTTGTCCACTTTAATAAGAGTTTACTTGGGTAATTTTTTTTTCTTGTTTCGTCTTCCTGTGGGCGGAGCATGTGACTATAAAACAGGGCTCTGCACCACAGGCAGGTCACATTGAAGGTGATGGCCTTTTGAGCTGTGAAGAAGGTACTGCTGTTTTTGTCTGCTTTATAACTTACCCTCAAAGTCCACTGTAAATATGCGGCACAGCTTCTCAAAAAAACATTTCACCAGAAGATAAGCACAATATACACCATCTGAAGTGAACTATGGCATTGGCCTACTATTTGTTTGTCCAAATAACAGAGCCCCGCTACGCAGAACAATTATTTCTTTAGTGTAGTATGTTCGACCTGGAGGAAAAGTACCTTAAAACGTTGATGTAAAATGTTTGGGGGGTTTTTTCGTTATTGCAACTAATAACTTTCACTCAAAATTTAGTCTAAAACGAATTGTTAAAAAAACTCATAGTCATAATAAGGGCTCCTCCACACTCCTTTTACAAGGAGAGCTCACGCTAACTCACCTTTTTAAGAAAGTAATTTGTCGGTGAAAGACTTGAAGAAAATAAGGTTAGAATCTAGAGCAACAGAAAGATGAGGGCAGATCTACTTAGCTCCAGAGTGATGCGCAACAGGGTATGAAGAGGTGGTGAAGGGGTGAATACACTTTATAGGCCTGTGGGGGTAGTATTATTGTTCAGTTGTTTACTGACAGTATGATGATATGGTATTACCTCAGTTGGTTGGGGGCAATGTTGTGGTCTGCACAGTGGGACAGATGTCTGTGCTGTTGTCTTGCAGGAGGAAAGACCTGGCTGGCATTCCAATGCAAGGCAACCATTCAAAAGCAATGGCTAAATCCGTCTACACAGTATTAAGACATGGAGGTGCTTCAGATGATACGGGGACAGTATTATGAGATGGAGATGATTGAGTTGGTCAAAGGATGTAATTTGCTGTTACTTTTGAGATTTGTTGGAGACTCTTTGTGGTTCAAAGTACAACACTTTTCTAAAGAGACTTTTGAAACAACTCAGGGAGGAGATCAATTAAGGATCATACCACACTAACTGTGTGTGACACTCAAAGTTAAATGTTGTCCAATAAAAGATTAGAGCTGTGAGTCTCACTACCTTTTGTCTGCATCAATAGTGTAGTAATTCAGCATGTTTAGCTGGTGTGTTGTATTAGCTCTGTGGATAATATTAATACTCATCAAGACAAAGACAGAAACAAAGAACCAAAGAGAGAAATTTGAGAAAGAAGGAAAGAAAACATTTGAGAAAGATAGAAACAGAGAAAGACCAGAATAGAAACCTAGCATCTGTCATGCAGCTGGGAGTATTTCTAAGGGATGCCAGGAGAAAAAGGAATTAAACACATCATGGGAGAGAAGGATGGGGCTGCTCGGAGAAAGCTGGGAGGGGAGACGAACATAGGATCCAACATGGCTGGACTGCATTAAAATGGCTGGAGTTAAGGAACACTTTTCTGTTTACACAGCCATAATGGCCTGTTTGAACTTTCCTGTCAGACAGGACTCATTTTGCTGGCATGATTAACTTTGGTTCTTAACCAGACTTGCATGCTGACCTTTCCAAGCTAAGCCTCTTTTTATGATGACGATGTAGGTAATTTGCACCTTGAGTAAAGTTTTATCAAGTCCTAAATTTACAGCATTTCAGGATTCGTGCAAACGAGACGTGTCATTGATGAATGCAAACTCCTCTGCCTGATAACAGCTGTAAGTGGCAGAAAAAATAGGACCACACACACCAGTGACGTGCGGTGGAGTGAAACCCCGGCACCGAGCCTTGGCTGAGCCTCACTCCCGCAGACCCTGACAGTAATCAGGAGGAGAAGTGAGTGCTGAGGAAGTGTCAACAGAAACAAACCCAGGGCTTCGTTTGGGCCAGATTGAACTGATAGCTCATTGTCGGTGACATAATTTAGATGAATGGTGGGTGCAATCCATCAGTGGAGTATGGCTGGTGAGGGTGAGGAAACGAGGAGGGGTGCGACCCGCTCTGTGTGTTCCTGCCAGTGTAGGTATCCTGTTACCCTACACCTGTTAACAACGCCAATTCGCTTGTATAAACAGTAAAGTGATCCTTTTATCGAAGCCAAGGGGACAGAGAGAAGGGGTACAAAAAAAAAAACGAGTACAGGAAAGAGGATAGAAAAGATGAAGCACAGAGGATTAAAGAAATGTTTTCTTGTTTGATTTTAAGAAAGACTAGCAGCTCTGGACATGATGGATGAACCCGAGGTTTGGAGAGACAATTCATGGACAGATGACTCAGATACACACTTCAGTACCGAAAGTGAAGCTTCTAGACTAAAGCAACAGGGACATCTAGTGGGGAAACGTGTCACTGCACCCCAGCTCCAAGCTCCAGCTCCAAACCTTTACTCTTGAAAGTCAGTCAAGTTACCATAATTATTTCTATTTATTAAATGACAGAATAACAAGTGATAGATCTTAAAAAGAAGTTCTTATTGCTTTTTTATACTCAGGGGTTCAGATAGATTAGGATTACAATGAATTTAATCAATTTGGGAAAGCCGATATGATGATGTTATCGCTTTGTGAGCTTCTGATAGGTTCATCATTTAGGTTTAATAGAGACAGACCTGTGGATGTCTTTTAAGGCAAGAACTCACACATGCAACAATAAAGAAAAAAATAGCCAATATATCATAAGGAGAATTGTGAACCTCCAAACGTTTGATTCAGTCATTTTCCAGATGCTTGATGATTCCATATTGATCTGCTCAAACTTGTGCGTATGTAAAAGCATGAGAATGTGCAGCCGTCGTTCTGTCCAGGAAGGAGACTGGTTCTGAGTCCAAGAGATGGATGTGCGAATCAAGCAAAAACCTAGTGAAGTTATTGATTGAGGTTAGAAGAGTGAGAGTATTATTAATCCAAAGTGAAACAAGTTCTGCATCAACATAGACTGAAAGGCCACTCTGAGGAGAAGAAGCAAAAAACTACAATAAAAAAAAACAAAAAAAACATGATTACAGTTTGTAAATGCACCGAGGGACAGACTCTTACTATTTGTCATGTGATTCCACTGAAATTGGAATATGTGGCTGTAATGATCACCATTACATTATGAGGAAAAGGGCAGGAGGCTTGCAAGCCTGAGAACATGTGAAGAATAAATGTGAAGTTGTGTTGGCAGCGCAATGTCGAGTCGGGGTTTCACTTGAGAAAGGACTGATGCTGATCACAAGCAGATGAGTCACGAGGACAGAATATTTTGTGAAAATATTGAAACAACATCCCAAGAAAGGCAAGGCAAAGCTCGGGCACAAATGGACAGTGACTGTCATCACACTGCCAAATGTGTCACAAGTGGCTTAAGAACAAAAAAGTAAATGTCTTTGAGTGGCCACCTCAAAACTCTTACTACAGTCTCATGATAGGCTTAGGAGTAGAGCTGAAAAAGGTGTGTGAGAGCAAGGCAGCCTGCAAACCTGGCTCAGTTACACCAGTTCAGCCAGGAAAAATGGGCCAAAATTCAAGCAAATTGTTGTGCGAATCTAAAGCAATTAAGGTAATTCCAAGTTAGGGTTGATATGACATTAAATGCTTTAGACGTGGACAAAACAGGGTAAAAAGAAATCCCAAATTTTATTTGAAACTATTTTTAGTTGAGAAGTAGTGCAACCAGCTTACCTAAAATAGCTATAAAACAAGTGTTAAGTGTTTGGAGGGTAAGATTATAATGTTTGTTGATAAGCAAGTCTTTAACTTCATTTTTGGGGGGGTTCATAGAGGAAAAGAGGTGTGAGGGTTTATGATGGCTGTGTGCAGAACAGAACATTGTGTAATGATGGATAAGAAAGATATGACCCACTGCATTAGCAGGGCTGTCTGTGCTAAATAGAGAGAGAAACACAAAGCCAGCTTGCTAACCAGAACAAGTCTGCAACACCACACAACTGAAGGAAAGATTTAAGCAGCTAAATATACAGCATGTTCTAGTATTTGCCTCATGTTTAAATCTGTGTTCAAGGAATCAGGGAAACTGTTTTCACTAGCAAAGCTTACTGGCTAACCTTTAATTTGAGTGCTTCAACATCAGTGAGCACAATCAGTTTTTCTAATAGTTTTAGTTTTACTGAAACTTGTTCAAGAATGTTTTTTGTTATTTTCTGTTTCCATCATGGTAATGACAAGGTGCGTAGTCCTAATTTTTCTCTCCCTATTCCATTGTACAGAGTCACTTTCTTTAAATGGCAGAAGCGAGGCGCCAACCAGCCATATTTATCCTGAGAGGAAGTTCCTCGCGTCCTCTTTGCCTCTCTTCGCCTTCACATTGTGTCTGCAGAGTGTCACGTCTGCCTGGCAATTATTATGAAATTAAAGCTATTTTCCATGGCCGCTGTTTGCCCCGTTAATAACCGCACCGAGATAGGCCTCCGTTCATTTAGCATTTTAGTTCAGCTCAATTCCTGTTGCATTAGCAATAGGAGCAAAATCAGAGTGTCACTCAGATATTCTGCCTAATGGTTTGGCAATGGCTTGGCCTTTTTTCCAACCCCTCTCCCTTTCCTTTTTGCCATCCTCCTAACCCTATCTCTCTACCAATTACGCTGTTTAATCTATATGTAGATAATGGTGTCCGGGACCTCCCTGTTGAAATGTCAGGTGTGAAGAGGTTATTAGCTAACTTTTAATTACTGTCCATCACTCAACAGCCAGCCATGCTGATTGGCTCTCTCAGTCTGCCTGCTTATCTGAACGTTTGGCTGATGTCGCTGAGAAAGAGGAAGACATTTAAGAAGTAGCAGCTCCCTGACTTACTATCACTATTTCTATTCTATTAACTGAACTAAGTGTTTAGAAGGAAGACAAAGGAGGAGGAGGAGAAGGAGGAGGAAATGGTGTGGATCATATGTTAAATAGATTAATGGTTAAACAGTAAGGGGAACATGCAGTGAGGTATAAGGTGGCCATACAGTGGATAAACACCTGCAACAAGGTAATTCCTTGTTAGGGTTGATAACAAGGAATTACCAAACTAATGTAGAGTGGAGAAATAAACATTGCCTCCAGGTTTTCCCCAAAAAACTGCTGGAATCACATTTTGTGTTACTGCACTGCAGACAAAGTTTAAATGTTTTGACCTTATTAAGACTGTGATTGCATTGTTCATAAAAATAAGCTAGATTTTAATCTTTTTCAAATGCTTTAAGGGTCTGCAAAACGTTTCCTTGACCCCCCCGCTCCCCCTGTTGCGATGCTAAGCTCTTTATGTGCATTTAAAGACCCTCAACCTTTGACCCAAAGTTTACAGCTCAACTCTTCCATTCCTGCTCTGTGATACATTTGCTGGGCTGCAACATTATAGAGATGTGCTCTCATGTGTTTGCCAGGCCACAACTCAATGAAGTGTCAGTCAGACTGAACATGTCTGCATAAAATATTCAGTGTTTTCTGTCTGTTTTCTAAAAGATACGTTATAATTATATTTTTTTGTGGTATTGCAGGCTAAGTCATACCATCATTAAATGGAAAGATTTTCTTTATTTTTATGAACTAGGCCTAGACAGTAATAACGATTATTAAATATACTCATATCCCTTGATCTTTTTTTACTTTAGAACAAAAAAATACAATTTTAGTGGAGTTAGTGCAATAAATTGGTGCATAACTGTAAAAGGGAAGGAGAATTGTGTTTTTCAAAAACCTACAAATAAATTGTGTGTTTTTCAAAAACTTGCAAATTTTATTTGTATTTATTTTACAAATAAAATACATGTCAGACTAAAGTCTGACATGTATTTGCATTCAGTTCCCTTCACTCATTTACCCCAAAATAAATACATTGGCAACCAGTAGTCATGAGAAAAATAGAGTGCAATTCAGTCTCAGCTTAAATACAGCATTCCTGAAAAATCTTTGCATTTGCTTAGAAAACAAAATGCATGAAAAAAAGTCATGTTTTCAGTTTACTGCAAGCAATGTGGAGCAAACAGTCAAGAAAAATGTGGAAGCAGGTGCTCCGGTCTGAGGTGACTGTAGTTGTGGGAATCTTATGCTGCTTTTCTCGACAATAAACAATGAAGCTGGTCAGATATAATGGGAAGAAGCATGGAAGTAAGTCCGGGAAAATCCACAAAAAACCTTGAGCCTGGGATGGAGATGGCAATTGACGAGATGTAAAAAGCTGTACGCTTTAAAAATACTTTTGACAACAGCGGCTCTAAACATGCAGTTAAGAATAGAAAGCCTTTGCACAATAATAACCTGATTCCTGTGCCTTTATTTGAACTTTACAAGCTGAGAAACACTCAGAATCACTCAGACACACACACTAGCATGCGCTTACAGAGAAAACCAATCTCTTTTCGTGCTTTGAACTGTCTTTGAGCTGATTTACTATTTAAAACTCAGTGGGGCCAAAGCACCTCTGATTACAGCTCCTCTGAGAAAAAAAATACTTCCGAAACTCACTTTTTCTTTTTTTTTTTCTTTTTTGCTTCCTAGCCATCTTTTACAGCTGCATTTTTTTTTTCAAAGTAGAGAGCTTTTTTCTGCAGACATCCACCCAGCTATGGAGGCTCCGGTTTCAGAGAGCTGCTTCTGGATCAGACGCCGTCAGAGATGTAAACAGCCAAGCTCTGTCATCACATTCCTTATTTTAGTAAAGGCAGAACAGGGAGACAGAAGTGAAGAATTCACTTCAATTGAAAGATATTCTGAACCAATTATTAAAATTAAAATTGATTTTTCTGCTACCAGCCCCCATTGTTTTCCTTTAGCACATAAACGTCCCTGTGGTATTCATGTCCCAGTAAACCTGAGTACTGGTGTGTTTGGAGAAAGAACCACGCACCACAGGACGTTGTTTAAGTCGATTATGTTTCTCATTCCAACATCACTACCTTTCGACTGGACTTTATGTGATATTTAAGACTTTAACTTAGTCCCAGGCTTCAGTTTGGACTCTTTTCTCTGAGTTTCTGAGGTGAATTACAGCTGACCCATGAAGACCTGGACTCTGCTGCTCCTACCTCTGGAAACCCTCGTCATCTGGAACGCATCGGCGCTCAAGTGAGGGAGGGGCAGAGCTCCATTAGTCTGATGCAAACAGAGGAGGAGGCCTCTGGAATGAAGCTGCCTTCTGCTCTGTTTTGTTATCATCTACCTTGGCAGTAATAGTTTGATTTCTCATTGACCAGGAATGCTATTTTAGAAGTAAAAGTTGTGGAAGTAATGTCTGAAGACGACGTAAGCTGCAACATCTCGGAACATAATGTTTTGGGATGAGCTGCACCAGCATGTTGCAGAGCTACTATGGGGATTTTATGCTCCAATATTCCTTGTTTTTCATGATTAACGTGTCGCATAAGCTTCCTCTGCTGGTGCTTTTTAAACTTTATAATGAGCAGCTATAGCAACATGAATCTGTTTACAAGTGGGTGTGCGCATGGCAAGCCTCTTTTGGTTGCAGCGAAAATCTGAATCTGGTGTTGGGAGAACAAACTCCTGGACAGAGAAGCAATGACCGTTTTTTCTTCTTTTTTGTTTCCTGTTTGACTTCAGTTCTAAACTTGTAGATCCACCTAAACAAGGCTCTTGACAGATTTGCATTTAAATAAAGAGTTGTAGAAGTTCTCTATTAGACAGTTGATTACCAAATAATGTGATATCGTCATTGCGCCATTATTACATGAATATCTGCATGAAATCTCACACCTCAAGCGATGGAGCAAACGGCACAAAACACACTGCCTGGTGAGATGCTGCTCTCTGCTGGAAACCTGCATATATGCACGTAAAAATCTGTCCATGATTTAGGCAGAACAGTTTTCACTTTCAAGTTCATTTATTAAAGAAAGTGTTAATAATAATAATAATAATAATAATAATAATAATAATAATAATAATAATAATAATAATAATAATAATAATTGTTATTATTATTATTATTATAATAATGGGTAATTTCCATCAGTAGTCACTCAAACAAAATCTGCCTACTAAATAAACCAAAAGAGTCCACAACACATAAAAACAAGTTTAAAACACTAAACTGTCACAAATTCATGTAATCACTGATTCTATTTCTGTCATATAACTACTAAGCTAGCAATTATTAAAAGTGATCATCTTAGTACTGTACTAGAAATTACTGGATTAAAAAACATACTTTAATTTAGTTGTTCTTATTCCTTTCTCATGCAAATGAAACACTGACAAATACATGCATTTTAAATATATATATATTCATACTATAAACTGGCCTTCAACCTACACCATAATGTGTGTGTGCGCATGTGTGTGTGTGTGTGTGTGTGTGTGTGTGTGTGTGTGTGTGTGTGTGTGTGTGTGTGTGTGTGTGTGTGTGTGTGTGGAATGCTTAGTCACAGATTGTCTTCAGAAACTCTGATTATATTAAATCTTATAACCATAAGAAAAAGATAGAAAGAAGGGAAGAAAGGATGAAAGACAGAAAGAACGAAGGAAAAGAAGGAAAGAAAGAAAAGAATGGGAGGAACAGAAATAAATCTGTTTCAAACAGATTCAGGAAACTATTTTTCTGATTTATCATTGGTTATTATTGAAAACCTGACTTGTCTTACATTGTTTCTTTATTTCGACATAACAGAACGGAAACACAATAAAAATGCTTTACTTGTACCGAAAACCAGCTCTTAACAGAGGAATAGTTCAGACGACAAACAATGAAGCAATAAAAAGTTCAGACATTTCTTACATTCATGATTCTTCCAGCTGATCTGACAACTACTGAAATATTATTGAATTTTCAAAGTATTCTGGTGGCACGTCGGACAATTTATCATCGCTGATTTACAGAATGACAAACATAATCTGAAAAAAAAAAACATGCTTACATTGCCAAAAACAGCAAAGAAAACTTAGTGCGGCTGACTATTAAACATATTTCTCAGAAAATGTGTGTTTTTCCTAAGGTATGGGAACATAATGTCTTAAAGATCCAACCTCCTGTTGCGGCAAAGGAGAATCTACTGATTAGAAACAATCCTTTCATCTCTCCTCAACACCATCATTTACCAGCTTTATATATATATAAAATGAATGTCTCCCTTCAAAGGTACTCACAGGAACACAGAAAAGAAGGTCAAATTTCTAATTCAATTCTGATACAGAAGATGCTGAACGTAATGTTCTACTTTTCAAAGTTGTGGGAAAATATCTTGTCAAGACGGCATTCTTTCTTATAAAGATCAGAAAATTTTAATTAATTATAATATGACAGTAATTCTTATTTGCTTAATTACAGAAAAATAATAGTTAGTAGTAAAAATAGTAATGAGTAGTTTAGAAAAATAACTCGATGTGTTTTTTTTGTGTGTAACAAAACAATAGATAGGCTAAAACTTCCTAGAACTTTTAAGAATGTTGATGCAAATAGTTGGATTGAGTTGAACCAAGTTATTAGGAAAAAACATATTTGTTTTTCAGCCCTGCTCAGTTTCTGTTTCTGGTAATTCATATTTACAGAGGTGCTCTTGAAGTCAGCTTCTGACCCTCAAGTTCTGGGTCTTCAAAAAGAACAAAAAAATAACATTGCCAGACATAGTTTAGTATGTCTAAAAATAGCAAAATACCTTAAAAAGCCAAATAGTGCCATTTTGTAACATGATCAAATAACTACGTTGCCTTCAGCTGTTATGAAAATGCTGTATAGATCAAATATGACTTAAGAGAAATTTGACTTTGTAATTTAACACTTTCAAATTAGACCTGTTTCTTTAGGAAGCTCTTTCTCTTCCTCACACTCTGCCTTCAGGACGTTATCACAACAATGTTCTTCCATTAACTCTTTAACAACATTTCTACCAGCGTTTCATTGAGACGTAGCTCATATAATACAACTGAACGGTTGCCACTGCAGATTCAAGGATTTCCCCAACATGCATAAAAGAATGAAAGCAACACTTCAGGTATGTTTTTGGTGAGGGAATAACATGATGTAAAGTTAAAAATCAGTCGATTTTACATAATAGTGCCCCTTTTATACAGAACAGAGAAATAACTGGGGATTCATTGTTCATTTTAGGGTCTCAAATCTTTTTGCTTTGTGGTTTTGGTCATTTCCCACGTGATGGAGCGGCCTGCAACTGAGTTTTATGCTAAACGCACATCATATCTAAACAGCTAGCATTATGCAGTCAGGCATTTTGAATACTACACTTGCAAATATGGGAGCTTCACTGACCTCTACAGATTCCTCGTGACCATCAGTGTGTCTACCCTTTGGATGCTTTATCAAATTTGCAGTGTGACTCACTCCACTTTGTGGCACAGCTATCATCAGTGACTAGCGAAATTCATTGACTTTTCCTGTTTCTCTGCCTGACAAGGCAAACTGCCTCCATACAATGTTGAAAAAGCCCTTCTGTGGACCTACTGGCCATGTTATGGTAGCTTTCAGCGTCCAGCACCGACTCATCGTGAGACACAGCGCGGATTGGCAGAGCGGCACAACGTCTCCTGTGAAAAATTGTACGCCAACTTGGGAAAATGAAGATGGCTCAGGTTTACAGCAAATCAACTTTGGTGTAAACATCTAACTTTAAAAAATATTTTTAATGACAATTACATAAAAAATATTGGTGATTTTGACTGCAGCACGCACTCTTCCTTCTCCAACATCCGTTCAAACACTCTTAAATACATTCAGTAAGCAATGCAGCTCCTCGGCTGGAAGGTGCTCTGGTGACTGTCACATTAAAAACACAGTTAGTGATTTCAGTTAGTGAAGGTTAGAAAATTAGTTTATTAGTAGGTTAGTTTGTTAGTTTGCAGAGCTCTTGGAAGCTCCTCTGGTTAGTAACATTTAAGTTGCTTTTTAAAAGATAAAACCTCAACTCAGCTCTTAAAACACTTGGGAAAGTTGATGCTTTCAGGAGGGAAGGGAAGGCCAGTTGACTGTCTTATAATCAGCATCACTGGTACCACAACGCATGCTTTAATTAACGTGAAATCAATCAGACGACAGGAAGATGTTAGTAAGAGTGGCAGATGGTCCGATACAGCCTCTACATTGTTAGTATGAGCACTATTAGGAGTTAGTTACTACCTGCAGGGACAAAAAGGCCGGGTAGACCACACAGAATACAATCAGAGAGAGAGAAAACTGCTTTATATAAAAAAAACAAAAAAAGCATGCAAATTTAGCCTTTAAAATGAAATCACTTGGGATCAGATTACACTTTTCCAGCTTCAGTATGTGGTCAACCGAGTTTGACCTCAGCAGCTGCTGCTGCTGCTGCTGCTTTTCTTCTAGCTGTTCGGTTTTCAACGTTGCCCTTCCCCGGTCCTGGAACCCTTCTTTCCATGCTCGCTTTAGGTTCTCCGAGTTGGACACCTCTGAAAGAAGGCTTGCAGGATCATGCAAGAGAAGTGTGCATAAAGCAGAAAGGGACGTTAGTGGGTTAGAAATGCAAGCCGTCTGCATTCTCAACACGGGTTAGTACTCCTTCAACTGTTAGCAGAGGTTAGTACTGTTAGATATTAGTCAGATACTGTTAGTGCAATCCAGACGTGGGTAAAAGGCTATTTACACATCATTATTAGCATTTGCTGTAATTTGCTTAAGTGTTAAATGATGGGGTTGCTGACACTGAAACCATCTGACTTTTGCCAGCAGGCATCGTTGAGAAAACTGCACCACACTAATTTCCAATGACATCCTTGTGATCTAAATCACAAGTAGCACTTTTTTCTTTCTTTTTTTGTAATGAGGCTGTAACAAATGCTAAGAATCATCAGTAAATAATGTTTCATCCCTTATCTGGTACATCCAGTGGCTAAAAAGGATAGCAGCGGCAGTTTCAGGCCCTTTGCAGACACATCTTATTGAACTGATGAGACACACTTGCACAGGTACTGCCACTAACACAGATGGAGCGCATGCAGAGAAACACATGCACTCTCCCACACACGCACACTCACGCCTTCATCCCACACACACGCACACACACACACCCTACAGTTCAACTGTTCAATAGTAAAGTAAAAATAGCTGGTTTCGCATTGAGCTCGGGAGGTTTCCCAACAAACAGAAATGTGTGATTTACACATTATTAGGAGGGGAGAACATCCGTCATTTTCACACACTAGCACATAATATTTTTGTTCATACAGGCCTTGAATGTAAACCCCTCATAGATTTGGATCTGGAAACACTACAGGCCAGTTTAAACAAAAAGACACAGAAGGTAACGTTACATAATCAGATGAAAGCTTGGGAGAAATGATCAATTGCAAGAAAATGTAACTCAGGTGGAGTTGATTTACAGTAAAGGTTTCTATGCATCTAATCAACAGAAATAGAAACAGGAGAGGGACTGAATTAAGCTATAAAACAGCTTTAACAGAGCAGCAAACGGTTCTGAATGAAGTCCCTTCCAGCAGCCACACATGATTAAACGGATAATGATGGCAAAGCAATAGCTTATTTCTCTTGGCTGATGAACAGAGGCAGACGTCGTCTCTTGGTAGAGAGACCCACTAGTGCTGAAGGTTTTCCTTCGAAGACGCATCACGGCACAAGCCTCCGGCACTGCAAGAGAAACAGACCAAACACGGCGAATAAAGATTCATTTGCAACTTTTCAAACCTCAAAGGTGAATCTATGTCAGTTTGAAACTCATTGAAAAGTTAATTTGGGTAATTCAGTTCAAGCAGTAAAACTCATACAGATTAAAAACAGTCAGAGTGATATTTTTAAGAATTTATTTCTGTTAATTTAGATGCCAATGCCATAAAACTAATTGCATTCTAAATAAGCTCTTATGATTAAGGAGGATGGGCAACAAAACAATGAGTTGCCAAAAAAACTCACTGTTCACAGAGTTCTGGAAGGTTGACTGGAAGGAAAAAGTGTGGTTCATCAGCAAAATGAATAGTCACATCTTGTAGTGAATCACCACACACAAATGTATCCGGAACATGGGTTACAGCCTTTACACTCGTTGCTTTAGAGAAAATGTCAGAAATGTCTACCTGCGCTAAGAAGAAGAAGGACTGAATTATTGCTCTGTGGTCCAAAGTCTTATTTTAAGATGAAAATACATCTTAATTGAGAACCAATGTTCCAGTGTGTTATAAGCTGATTTTATTTTCCAAAAGGACTTGGCACTTGCCCACACTGCCAGACATACCGCCTGCGAATTGAAGTTTTTATTAGCTGTGAACATTCAAGTGGACAGAAATAATGAATGGAAACACATCACTCTGTAAAATCACTATGATGTAGGGGTTATGCTTTCTGAACTGAATTACTGAATAATGTTTCAGTGCCTGTGTAGGAGACACATAAAGAGCTTCATCATGAAAAAAAAAAAAAATCTTTTCTGGGATAATCCTACATAATGTTGAATAAATAAATCTGAGAAGCAGATTACGTTAATCAGATTTGATCTATGCTTTCATGTTGGTTTATCTCTATACTGTAATCCTACATATAGGGTAGATTCACATCAACAGAAACATGTCAGTGGCTTAACACATTGCTAATCTCATGATGCAGCTCATGTTTCCACTAATGCAGGAGCTAAACACAAATACACTGAAATCTGTCTGAGAGCTAGAGGGACACTAAGTTAATAAAGAATAAACTGAGTGGTTAAAATAAAGTAAAGTAAAGAGCCATATAGGGTAAGAGTGTAAAATGAATATGAGGGAAATAAAGGGTCTGTCACCATGAAAGTGGCAGATTCAGTACCGCTCTGTAAGGCAGCGCAGCAAAGGAGATGGAGGAACACCAGCTGGGGCACAATGGGATCTGGTTGAGGCCAAATCTGCTTTTTCATCAGTGTAACTGGAGATGGGACACACAACACAAAGCAGCAGAAAAGTGGCACGCAACCCAACTGCCCTATCAAGATCCCCAAAGGGATCTGGTTCCTGTTCTTTCCCGTCAGAGCTTTTCATTATACGCAAGCAAAAACATAACACTGATAACTAAATGACCAGAAACTGATCTGCGAAGATTAATCTGCTCCAGAAATGTTAACAAAGATAACACATAACCTGCCCTGTCGTTGGATCCTTCCAGAGTCCTGTTTGGCGCCATGTCAGCAGCTCTGAGGACGAGTCCATCCCGTCCAACGCCGGTCAGCTAAAACAGCAAGCACATTATTCTCAATCAGTTTTTGGTCATTCTTTATTCCTCTCTACTTTCTGTTCTGTGTCATGTCAGATCAGAGTGCTATGAGTAACAACTGTGTTGTTACCCATAGTCTTCAGCTCAGAGGTGGACATTATGCATTTTAAATATAAAATAAACAAACTGTAGAGACGTGTTAATTTCTCTGATATATTAGTTTAGTTTGGCATTAAAATGTGATGAACAGCTTTTCAGTACAGACTCGGTAGAGTCGGGGAAGAATTTCTGAGTTTAATTGTTTGTGCATAATCATCACATTGATCAAGTTCTCACAGTTTCACTGACTCAGCAATCAATGTACAATAATCCAGCTTAGCCGTGACCAGGTGATACACTGAATTCAGCATCTTTTAAGCAATTTACAAACATTAGCTTAGAATTGTTTATTTCCATAGACAGACAGACAGACAGACAGACAGACAGATAGACAGACAGATAGATATTTCAGCCTCTAACCTTTTTCCAATAGAAAGGTTGCTGCAATGCAACCACCTGAACTACCAAAGCTATGCAAAAGACAAGCAGATACAGAAGATGGAATGTGGTTGTATTATTTTACGTTCTGTTCTAAAGTCAAAACTCTCCTGAATTATTGCCAGGCACCGCACCAGTGAAAAGAGCAGCCAGTGTGCATCGCCCTTTACACTTTCCTTTGAAAAAAAGGCATGAAGGTCTTTTTCTGTTTTCACAAATAAAATAAAGCTTTTTATGAATCCTGAATAATTTAACAAATATATAAAGTCAAATAACCCATTTCAGCTTTGAATACTCGTATGAGTTTTAGACTTTAAACTAGAAATGATCAGATGTAGAGTCTCTCTAAGATAGACTCTGTAAAACAGAAAACCATAACAGTTCAATAAAGTGTCATAATTACTTAGAGTGCTTACAAAGTGTAAAACACGAGGGGAGCTCAGTCAACCCTGCAAATGAATAATAGAGGAGTGGTTTCGGGTTAAACTGACAGGTATTTATTTTTTGTTGTTGTTTTTTTGTTTTTTTTTATGCGGAGCACCAGAGGAGGGGAGAACCACCATTATCAAAAACTTCCTCTGGTAGTTACCTGCTAATCCCTGACATATTTATTTAGATTTAACTACAGATACAGAAAGGCTGAAATAGGACAGGATTGAACTAATCATGTTACATTATGGCTGAATATTGCTATCAACACTATGAATATTTTCGCTTGCGTGATTTGCCTGAGCAAATAAATTTGACATTAATTAATACAGATTAATTACATTGACATTAATACAGATTAGGAGCAAATTTAAAAGCAGGGCAATGCTTGATAAGTGTTACAGCAAAGTTTTGAGACATGTTTTCTGTCTCAGAAGGAAACCTCTCTTGAGGGCCCCCTGCTGGCAGCGCTTGCTTATGCCCTAGGCCGGCTCTGTTTCCAATGATGGAAGACCATGGTTTTCTATTCTATTCATTGTAAACATTTATTACATGTATATATTTTTATTTTTGCAACAACTGCCTACAAATTTGAGAATGTTTTTTTTTTTTTTTTTCAAGACCTGCGGGCCTTTTATGTCAAGGGAGTACCAGAAAACCCCATGTACTCCTTGGAATAATTTGATAAGTGAAAATAAAAGGCTAAAAAAATCTAATTCAAAAAAGTTTGTATTGAAAAATGAAGAATATTTTTCCATACCATAGATCTTCGTCCCGCAGCATAAAAGGATGAGAGGAGATCATGGCTTCTTCCTTTTCTTCCGCCTGTCCCTCCATCCTGGGTGAAAGCTGTTCAACATGCGCATACCCGCTGTGTTGGCGCAGTTTATCTGCCTTCGCCGCATAAAGGAGGCTCGCTGCTCGGACCGAGTCTCCATCCTTTCACCGTGAGCCGAGGCTCGGCGTCCTCTTCATGGCCGCCGAGCTGAAACAAGCAGATGTGGGAGTGCCAGCAGCAGCTGCGCACTGACGAGGGAGACGGCAGTTCAGTTGGCGGGGGTGTGGGGGAAGCAGGACAAAGTGGAGCAGGAAGCTTTGGACAAAGATGATGAAGCGAAGGTATTAATGAGAACAGAGGCTCCTTTGAATGAGCGAGACTGCGCAGTCCTGGGAGAATGAGCGGCTCTCGGTCTCCAGCTGCTGCTACAGGTTTATGGTCTTTTGTATGCAACCCCTTTATCCACCATCTGTGTTTCCTGGGCAACCGAGGATTGCCTGCAGGCACCAGCTAATGCACCGCAGCCACCTCAAATCAACACACTATTGCTGCACTGTCATTTTTATAATAGGTGCTGCAAGGCTATTTTACGTCTTTTAATCATATGCCAAATAATCAAAGTAATCTTTTAGCAAAAAAATAAAAAATAGCAATTTTTTTTATAGGACAACCTAGTGTGGGTTATTTTATTTTATTTATTTATTTTTTTTTATCTTGTCCTGAGTTCAATATGGATCAGTCAATTCCTGGGGTAATTTAGCACAAGTTTATAGATTTAATTCCACAAGGTTAAGATTTAACCTAAACAATGGTTTAAAGTAACTATCTTACTGGAAGGCTGACAGAGTTAAAAACAGTAGGCTAAACAAGTGATGTTTGGGTCAAATGAAAGATTCTGATCCATCCATATTATTCTTGCAGAGTTGCTGGTACATATCTCCACAGAACAACATGCAGACAGTGT
>CAEFZX010020187.1:0-23187 GCA_903066825.1 Alfaro cultratus
CATCCATCCATCCATCCATCCATCCATCCATCCATCCATCCATCCATCCATCCATCCATCCATCTATCTATCTATCTTGCCGTTTCCATTAGCTGCTTTTAAACTGTACTTGTTCCTCATCTCTTCTTGAATCTCTGACTCTCCGTCTCTCAGATCGGCGTGCCGTCTCGTCTGCTGGCAGACATTATCTTAGCTCTGTTCTGTTTGCCTGTGATATCACAGGGGGGATTCTCGGGGGATCCCATGTTCACATCACTCTCCTACCACATGTTCAACAACAGCAACTTCTTTGTGTACAAATAAAAGGGGGATGTCATTTTCATTGTTTGCTGTTGCTGTTGTGAGTGATGTTTTCTTCTGAGCTTCTCACTCCTTTTGATTCCATGTTGCCTGACTCTCCTGCCTTTCAGCTCGTCTTTGTCGTTTCCTGTCCTTCGTATCCCCTTCGGATTCAGCCTCATGATGACTCAGTTTTTTTTTTTTCTCTCTTTTTCATTGGTTCTCTTTGACCAAGGCAGCAGCCTCGGATGTTTGGTAATGGCCACTTAGAGTAATCAATGGGCCTCTTTGAAGTAGCGAGATGAAAGCAGAGTTTGACAGTGAATGTGTGCCTGTCCTGTGCCGTGAACGGCATGGCAATACATGCTATAAAGGCACCAGCATGCATCACGTCTAATTCATCTGACTTAGACTCACCTGGGTTGCAGGAATGAAGGTGGGGCAAGACTTTGCTCTTTGGCTTTCTTCTGCCCAGAAGGGGGTCTCTGCCATCTTGTCTCACCAGACTTCCTCTGTTTTACCTCAGATTATGGAACTGACACAGCAGTGTACCACTTATAAAGCTCAAACCAGCTCCAGCCTTATGGCCTCCCCCAGAAATCTGCTCAAGTAAACATTTCATGCTTGCTTATACTAAGAGGAAGTGGCAGCAGCAGGTATGTGACGGGCAGAGAACTGTCTGTTCTCAGGGCTGCCAATGTCTTCTTTTTGCTCTTCTGCTTTTATCTTGTAACTTTTAAACATAGTTGATATAAAAAATAAAAAGTCTACATACCCCTGTTAGAATGCTGGGTTATTGTAATTTACAAATGAAACCAAGGAAAAAAGATAAAAGAATGCAGAGAGCTTCCAAAGGACCAGAGGGATTTCTCCTGCATGAGTCAGGGGAAGGGTACAGACAAGCAGATACAAGATGGAACGCAGCTAAGAAAATCATCTTTGAGTGTAATTTCCAAAAACTGAAAGTCCTGCCAAAACTGAAACCAAAGACTAGTCTGAGAGGCGGCCAAGAGGCCAACAGCAACATCAGGGAAGCTCCAGGAAATTCTGGCAAGGACTTGCTGTGGATGTGACACACTGTATGTAACACACATCTCCCTTTCTCTTTATATGTGGCAGGCTGACTGGATGGAGGTCGTTTCTTATGAAGAACAACATTAAAGCCTGGCTAAGTTTAGCAGAAGTCTCCCTAAAACATGTGGGGGAATATGCTGGTTGGATGAAACCAGAGTTGACCTGGTTTCATTCAGGTCAACCCTAGATGAAACCAGGTTTGGTCATAATTACAGGTGTGTTTGACTCACGAACAACACAAAGGAACACCATATATTGAAGCATGGTGAAGGCAGCATCATGTTTTGGGGGTCAAGGCTGACTAAGCTGGATCGAAGTCAAGCTTAGTCATCCTTGGTCAAAGAGGAGGGAGTTTTGAGCAGCTCCAAAATCAGTCGATGTTGGCACAAACCCTTTATGCTTTTGCTTGAAATCTGGAGAGGAGAAGTTTCATTATTCAGCACAAGAACAAACACAGCATGCAGACTAGCAAAGAATGGCCTGGCCAGAAGATCACATTTCCCAGAACGCAAATCCTTAGAAAGTGTTTGGGGTGACCGGAAGAGAAACATGCAGAGGAGATGTCCTCACAGGCGGACAGACTTGTGCAGATAAGAGTTGGTACAAGTCTTATCTGCTTTGATTTGACATGTCAAATGGGGTTTGACATGGTGCCCCCCATGTCAAATCATGACATGGGGGGCACCATGTGCAGACTCGTGAAAACTCATCATAATGAATAATATTTAAATAAAATTATGGGAAGGATGTTAACAGAAAAAAATACTAAAGGAAGAAGTTTGTTGCAAAAGAGGATAAATCTGCCCCACTTCCACCCTAAACCCCCCTGTGGTCTGTTCTGTTGCACTTTAGTCTCAAGCGTCATTTTGCATGGAGTTATTCACTTCTGAAGTAACAACTTACTGCTTTGACCAAAAGCAAAATAATGAAAAATGATAAATACACAAATGTGAGCAATGATCCCATGTTCATCCTGCTACATCTGCCCTGCTTCAAACATGATTTACTTTGAAAAGCAGTTTGTTAATTTTAAATAATTATTTCGCTTGATGTGAAAAGGTTCGGCTGACTTTGAGGATTTTCTGGTTTTAATAAGCTCCTCCTATCTTCTCCAGGAAAACGAAACCTGTCATGATTATATGGGTCAGTTTCCTTCGTAAAGTCAGACTTTTGATGTGTTTATGGGTTTTGCATCAAGCAAGTACAGCATGTGAAAACAGCAAGTCTAATTCCAAAAGCAGTCTATAGGTTGAGTCTTAGTTCTGTTTTTACTCCCTACTGTTGCATTTTAGTGATTGTACTTTATTTGTTTTCTCATTTTATTCCCACTTGAAGTCTGTTGTGTTCATGAGCCTTAACTTTCCACCACTAAATAAAAAGAAATTCACTGAAACATGCTGATTTAGTAGTCATTGCCGTTTGGATGTCATTTGAGCTTTAGGCACCAGAATGCCTAGCAACACAGGTCAGAGGTCATATTAAAGATAGAGAAGACACAGAGAGGGTCTCTGCTTCACACATTTATGCTGACCTGAGGTGGCTACATATTTTCCTTCCCTCATTTTTTCTTTCTTTCTTTCCTTCATTTAACCAGGTAAAATCAAACTGAGATGGGCAGAAATCTGCAACACATACTGAGCTGGTTACACAAACATAAAGCAATGCTTACAGTTACATTTTCTTTCTTCAGTTATCAGAGCAGCGCAGTTGTCTTGAGGTATAACCTTTCTGCTTCTGCTTTCTGAATTTCACATGCTTTGTTCTTACAGCCAGGACACCAACCAAGAGCAGGATACAAAAAGTGATTTTACAGAACATGTGCACTGGACTTATTGTCATTTCCTGTCCACTGCTGTGAAAAGTGTCCATAACCCTGTCATTATGTTTCTCTTCAAAAATCTGGCATCAATAAAAGAATGACAAGAAGAAAAGAAGAAAAATAAATAATAACTGTTTGGCCTTTGTGAAGCACAACAGTGAGAGCATCATGCTGTGGGAATACTTTCACTCAGCAGGGAGAAAAACCTTTTTTGTTTTATATACATTTTGTCTTGACTTTTCTTTAAATTTGTACTGTCATTAATAACATTTGCATTTTTTGGTCAAAATTAGAAAGAAACAAGGTCTTTCATCCATAAGATTTGACTTCTTGCCGTTTTAATCATAAAAGATGTGTCAACCAAAGTAAATATTTAAATTTTAGAAAATCAAATCTGACCTTAAAATATTTCTTTTTTTTTTCTTGCTTTTATTTTATTGAATTGTGTGGCATTGATTGAAGCACAATTAAAATCTTGAATCATTTAAGGTCAAAACTACAATATAAGCTTTTATATTGGATTTTGGATCCTACATCTAAAACTAGACGAGTCGTGCATGAACCTCACCGCACAGCACTGACTCTGAAGGTCAATCATTTCAAGAAATCTGCTTTCATGGAGCCTGTTTGTGGTGGGTTTCCATTTTTACAATTTGCTTTCTGCTCATTATAAATGGTACAAAGTCTTTCTCCAAGTGTATAAAAATGGCTGAACGTTGTCTGTGCTTATGAAAGGTCAAATCTGCTTTTTTGTGGGACTTGTGTTAATCTGTGAAAACTTTAAAGACTCTTATCAGAAATTCTAGTCCACCCCCACAATAAATAAATAAATAAATAAATAAATAAATAAATAAATAAATAAATAAATAAATAAATAAATAAAAAAGTAAATAAAATCTGTGTCAAAACATGGCTGTATAAGCTCAGTTTAAAAAATAATAAATGAAAGAGGAGAGAGAGTGAAGTGAGACTTTTTGGTGTCCCTCTTTTCTCTGCTGTTCTTAATCAGAGCCTCTCTAAGTCATTGGTTTGATCCAGCTCCACCCACCACCACCACCACCACCCTCTCTGGTAAGCTCCGCTATGTAAAATATCTCTGCGCCAGTAACACCACAAAGGCTTACTTATCTGGGCATTACCTATTAAAGGTTTAAACCCCCGCGTCTCTGATAAACACTGCCTATAAGGCTTTTATCTCCCCTCGGCCTTATCACGCTCTTGAAGGTCCTTCTCCCGAGGCGCAGTAATTTGTTTAATTAAAGTGTCATTTTGGGAAGGAAATATAGCCACAGCTACGGGTGCGAGATGCAAAGGAGTTTACAAGTGCCACAGATGTGGAGCTATTTTCTACTTCACTCTGACTGCTTTTCATTCTTTACGCCACTCGCTTTGTCCAGGGCTTAGATTTAGATTAACTCACTGGAGTGTTTTTTTTTTTTTTTGTTTTTTTTTTTGGATTGTGATGATACTTACAGACTAAAACTGACGACCAGCATTGCTGAAACTTGTGAAAATAAAACACACAAAAAAAGGGGAAAGTGAGAGCCAGAGCCGGCTCAGCTTGTGTCTAAATGGGGTCCTGAGAGGATTGACTTCCTGGCCTTGGAGCTTGTGTTGTCAGCACTCTGAGCGCTTTGTGTGTCATTTCATTAGGAACCCAAATAACAGGCAGATATGGAGTAGAGACGAGAGCATCGTATGCAAAGTGCTAACACATTGCTAAACTAAACGTCGCATGCAATCATCCCAATCTGTTGCCACATGAAACAATCCGTCACTGCACACATGATTTGCAATCACCTGGTAACATGAGAACTGGTTTGTGTGGGTGTGTATATTCCACCTGCAGTCAGATCATGGGAAACCTCAACAGAATACTAGAAGATGTACTGTAATGAATTGTTTGCTGAATTTCCATATACTCCTTTTTTTTTTTGCTCTTAATATTGTTGACGTTTGACGTCTAAGCGGCAGGCTGTTGACGTTTTCTGCATCAAATTGGAAAAGAAGTGTTGCAGAAATGCACATCAGATGCACCAACTGAGGAGATATCAAAACTGTTTAGTCATGTGTGTAGAATGAAGAGAGTAGAAGGAAAAACTGATAAAAAATAACCTGCAATAGTTTTGTTGAGGTAATATGAAGCTATATAATGTAGTAAAAAGTCATTTTTGCTGCTAAATTATTGAATAGATAGATATGTATATATTGTTTTTAATCTGTTATTTAGTCATTTATTTTTACCCAACCTTACTCAGCTACTGACAACCTTAAGCAGGCTGTCAATATTTTCCATTAAGGCTACATTTCTGTATCAACTACTTAGTTTTTTTATTGGTCAAATATAATATTCTAATTTTAAATGTCTTGTTTTTATAAGCTGTAACTAGAAAAACAATCATAATTAACAGAAACGAAGTCTCTCAATGATCCAACTGTGTGTTATTAGTCTGTAAGTCTTCCACTTAGTGATAACGTTCTTGAATGACATACAGTATACCCCAATAGAACAATGCGGATTTTTCTGAGTGTTTAGCAGATTTACTAATAACAGAAAGCCAGACAAAAATCACATTTACATGAGAATTCACAGCCTTTGCTGATGAAGCTCAAAATGAAGCTGTTTCCACTAATCATCCTTGATATGTCTCTACAGTTTAAATGGAGTCCACTTCTGATAAATTCCATTAAATGGACCTGATTTGGTTCCACAGGAGAGGAGCCTGGTAGCTAAAGGATCTCCCTCTCATTCTATTTGTAATAATTCTTGGAAGCAGCAGTAAACCTGCAGTGTGGGGGTAACGCCTTGCCCCACATTCCTAACCCTTAACCCCATGTTTCTAAGGGGCAGGCTGGAATGTTAGGAACACTTAGAAACCCAGCTGGAAGACGTGTGTTTCCACATGCAACATGTTACAATTACCACTGTAACATGTTTTAAATGTTTCTAATATGGTATGTTTGGTTAATTGTTGCTATTAAATTATTTCTCTATTGAAAATGTTTATTTGTTGCAACAATCAGGATGTGATTTTAAAATTATTTCTAAATTATCTTGAAGTATATTACCAATGCATAATAAAAATGTTAGAGTAATAGATTTTTGCTTCTCTAGGCACATGTTTTGTTTTTTTTTTTTCTTCCATACCAAGCATAATGTGATGATGACACCTGCTGCAGGACAGGAAATGGTTTACTCCACACGTAGGGACATGTTAGTCAGTTACATGGAGTGGCCCGATTCTCAGTGGAACATTTCAACCACAATCTAAATTTTGTGCCAAGGGGTAGGAAGAGAATTGAGTTGTAGCAGAGAGGAAATAGGATGCATCCTAAATGAGTCAGAGTAAGAGTAAAACAGAAACTTCTTGAGTTTGATTTAATTTCATTATGGGTTTATGTAGAAAGTTTGATTTGAGGATTTGAAAGCAAGCAAACTGGTGTGAAAGTCTAAATTATGGAAGAAAAATAATTAAGCCAACTCATGCGAGCATGAATTAAAAAAAAAATAGATGTAGAGATATCTTCTAGTGATTGGCTATCTTGCACTGCATGTTTTTAATGCACTGATGTGTTATTAATAAAACAAACTAATAGAAATAACACTTAAGTTATTTTTCAATTAGGCTTAGCATCGCAGCAATCTGCAAAGTGTGACATTAATTAAAAGTTCGATGTCCAGGATGTTCATCTGAGCCACGGACTTATTTATAGAAATCTGCCCAACTTGTTTGGGCAGATCTTGTTTTCTACGTCTAAATGGAATAAAAAAAGGGAGAAACATTTGCTTTGCGTCCTGTGCTCCCTCTGACTGACAGACAGACATGGACAGAATTAGCTGCAGTGTGTGTGTGCGGCATTAGGCGGTGAGGCGGGGTAATCTGCAAAATCCATTTTCCTTCCCCCGTTTCATCAAACTTTTCAAAAGGGATAGAAGTTTCATTGACCTTAGTTCAGCACTAATTCTGAAAGAAAAGTAAATACAAATAAAATAGCTTTGCATTTTTTATTTTTGGTATCATAATTATGTAGTCTCTTGGAGCTTGACAAGCCTTCTAATGAGTTCTCTCAGGACCTCGCTTTTATTTGTTTGCTAGTTATTTTGAAGCTTGATTAAGTCCCCTTGTATTTAGCAAGCACAATCAAATCAAAAGGGAGCATGATTAACTGTTTGCATTTCTGCAGCATCTTTATGAAATTATAGTCACTGACTTTTTCTTTGTCTTTGTTTGGGCGGTCCATAATCTAAAACACTTCATTACCGGAGCAACTAATACCTTCTTGTCTTCTGCCATAAATTTCAGTAGGATCTACTTTGACAAGCTGAAAGATAAAGACAAAACACAAGCAGTTACTTAATATCTATGTCTTACAGGAGTTTAGAGGTAAAGAATGAAGATCATCTAATGTCTTAAACTACTTAGTCCTAAACTCTTTTGCAGACGACCACCAGAGCAAAGTAGGCAATTGTTTTTTGGGTGTTTGACTTCTAGGCACCCAACTATTGACTGGCAGTGAGCTTTCATTGAAAACAGAAAGAAGAGAACTAAGGCCGCTGACCAATTCAGAATTCTGCCTTTAATTTTCTAAGATAAAAAGTCAGATTTCTGAGAGAAAAGTAAAAGTTCTAGTTTTCTATAAAAATGTGGTGTTGCAATGATGGAGTGGTTAAATGGAAATGGCGTTTCCATGGCTCCCACAAGCACGGGCGAAATATCTCATCATGGAACCTACATCCAATGAGCCGCTTTTGACGTTCAAAATGATATTACAATCTTAACAACAGCACAAATCTGCACTACGGAAATGCAGCAGGCAGGACAACCAAGTTTGATTTCTTCCTGCTTTTGTCATTTCTGTCCAGTGGGAGAGAGTGAAGTGAAACATGTCCAGTGCCTTTCTTTACAGTCCACTTGCAAAAAAAAAAAAAAAAAAACGCAATGTAAAAGCAAGCGAATAAAATAAAATCTACTTCTGGGCCAGACCAAACAAGCCAACTAGAGGACTTTCCTGATGTGAATACACTTTACTTTACACATGTATCTGAAATGTGGTGAGGCAGCTCAGTCGGATCTCTCTTCAGAGTAAAATCCAATGAATTTCAGGCAGGAACGTCCACACGAAACAAGCTAACGACGCACCGCCACGTTGTAAAGCCCTGCACACGGCAGGCAGCTTCATTCCACCGGCTGCAGGCAAAAACAACATGAAACAGGATTTGAAAAGAACCTGGGAACAAGAAGGCTTGAGAACAGAGGAGAAAGAGATGTATTAAATGATTATAATGATTGATAGTAATATCTATTTCGCCAAAAAAATGACTCCAATAGTGCAATGGTCAAATGGTAGGTGGGGATGACAGAATTATTAAAAGAGAAAGGATTGAGTAATTTCAGCACATTTATCAGTCTGCACATCACTGCTTCACTCTTGGTTAAAACATACTGTAAATCGCACCGATCCTGCCGACTTCTCCTTTTATGTGATTCTTATATTAAGTCATAAGCTTGAAGAGCAGAGTTGATTTTAAGTACAGGATTGCAACCAAAAAAAGAGTGTGTGACACATTATTCACGATCCAGTTGAAACCAGAAGTTTTTATACACAGAATAAAAGGAGATATTCACCATTTCCTTCTCAGTGTTGGATGTTAAGACAGAGCAAATTTCTACTGTTTTACGTCAGACATTATCTACTAAATCTCACAATAATGAGATTTAGTAGAAAATATGTCAGAGATGTATTTATTAATGTCTTCAAAATCAGAAGTTTACATACAGAATGACCACTGTCTCTTTCAATAATGAGGGGGAAAAGTCCAAATGATGATGTCATTGTGCTTTGGAAATTTCTCATAGATGGTCTGACTGAGAATAAATAAATAAATAAATAAATAAATAAATAAATAAATAAATAAATAAATAAATAAAATGTAAAACAAGAACAGCTGAATAGTTACATCACACAGAAAGTTGACTCAGTGTCTCCAGTGTTTCAGGGTTCCATGGTTTTATGAATCCATATCAACTCTAAATCATCTGCCACCATGAGTCAAATTTGACCAGACGTTGTTGCCTCCGATATGCTTTGTTTGAGTTTCACCTAACGTGGAACTAGCGACTTGTGTCAAGTAAAAACTGTAACTCCCTATTTTAATATTTCACACATTAGATATACCCTGTTATGCATAAATACACACAGTGGAAACTCTCTCAGCACTACTATTGAAGCTAACATCTGCAGTCTTACTTACTTCCGCTCTAGAAGATACAGCCAATCGGTGTCAAGGAAAATAAATGGCGCTCCTGGATTGGCTGCTTTGCAAACTCCAGCCAGTAGCTTGTCGAGCAGCAGTGTGCTAAAGCATCTCAGACTTTCAACATCTCTTATCTTATCTTATCGTATCGTATCTTATCTTATCTTATCTTATCTTATCTTATCTTATCTTATCTTATCTTATCTTATCTTATCTTATCTTATCTTATCTTCTTTTAAAAGTCTCACAATTGTGCTAAAAACAACTTGGTCAGTAGGCACGGCTTGCATAAATAATTTGGAGAACTAAATTGTAGAAAGATGAAGGAATCTGTGAATACTGAACCTTAAATAAGTGGAGGTCCACTGTGTTCCGTAAGTCTACTTGGTGCAACTTTACAAAAGAAAGTTTGCTGCCATGTTCTTTCTAACACACCTGATGAAACCTTAGCCAGGTGAATTTGGTCCAAAAATGATAGTTTGTCTTCCTGCTTTAGAAAATATACGGTTATAAACACATTCTTCATCAGCTCTTTGTGGTTTTGTTCTGTCCATCTGTTGGATTCCGTCTCTCCGTCCTCTCCACAGTATAAGGAGGCTGTAATAAAGGTGGTCAGCCCCATGGTTCTCTCTCAGGATCTGAACTGACCTGAAAATATGGCAGCCAGGAGAGGAGGTGGCAGATGGCTGACAGGGCATTTTTAGCCATAACGCTCCAGTAAAACTTTAACTCCTCAGATTTAGTGCTAGCCTACTGCACTTAGCAAACTGCAGCTGCTGCCATTTTTATTTTTTTTTTTTCAAAAGTTCCGTACTGATAGTTTTGCAGGCTGTGCTTAAACATGTTTTATGGATTGCTCTGTGAAAGACTCAGTGGGTCAGTATCATTTCATGCAAAATGTTTTGGCAGACAAGTAAAAATAAAAATAGCTTTTACACCTTAAGAGGCATCGTAAAGTAAAATAAAAAAAACATACAATAATGATGAAAATTTTCCATCCACCATAATACTGACTGTTTATGGTGGACAGTAAATTGGCATTTAGAGGCATCTACTCAGCCTTTCATTCACAGTTGCACCCGTGGAGTGCTCCATCATAGTCCAGTCTTTGAATATATCTGAGGCAGTTGCTCAATCTAATTCAGCTTTTTAAAAATGACAAAAGAGAAATAATCCTATTAGTTCCCTGAAAATACAATAGGAGCAAAACTTTAAAATTCCCCTCTTAAGGCTAATGGATGGGAGAAGATAACCATGCTGATGTACATTATTGGAGGTTATATATTTGATTCTACATGTGGGAAATTTCAGTCTTTAGGAATGGCACCCAGATACACTTAGAAACAAAGGGCAGGGAAATTCTTTCATTGTGAATCAGAATTTCAAGATCCCTATGAGACAGTGTGTGTACCACACTGTAGCCTGGTACAGAACCAGGTTGTGAGTGCAGGGGGACAGGATTTTTATATCGGTGCAGTTTTATTTACTGAACACACCTGCAAATATATACAAGGGGCCCATAAAATGTTTAGACAGAGCAGCAGGCGGAGATAAAGAAACATCCAGAGTGACTCCATGAACTGCTCCCTCTTCATCTGCTGGCATCTTTCTTTATATTTAATAAGAAATCAAAAAAATCTATAACCTTTGATACATTTGTAGGGATGGAAAATGTTTTAGTCAGTACTAGAGCTGATAATGGATTATATGAAGATAAAAGAGATGAGAGGCAATGGTTTCTGTAACAGACAGATCAGAGAAAAATAAAGTAGATTAAATAGTACAAGTACATGAGTTGTTTTTGTTTTATCTGCTCCTTATTTGTCCTACACTGTCATCGTTAAAGGAAATCTCCTGTCATTGCTATGCAGATGATATCCAGTTGTATCTTTATTTTCTTCCAAATAAAGTTTTGGAATTGCACATCTTACTAGAATGTCCAAAGTCTACCAAAAGGTCTTGTCATGTGTAAAAACACTGCAAAATTTACCAAATGCATACTGTTTACCAATCCATGTAGTAGCAATAGAAAACTAGAACTAAAGGAAAACAGAGGGAACTAAAACAGTTTCATAACCCCCCCCCCAAAAAACCCCATGTTTTTATTCTTGTGTCTATGAAAATTTTGTCAATGACAGCTTTGTATTTACAAGCCAGGTGTCTTCCAATCATCTAGGGCCAGTGTCTTGCAACTTTTAGATGTGTGTCTGCCTCAACACACCCGAACCAAATAATGAGGTCATTAGTAGGACTTCAGAGAATTTGACTGCATCCTGAGCAGGTGAGTCAGGCCAGGGACGCACGTAAAAGCTGCAGGACAACGACCCTCAAGGATCTGGAGACCTCTGGTCTAGGCTCTAGTTCTATACATATGAAATACCATGAAATTCCTCTTGGCACACAAGCCTTCAGCTTGTGGTTGACTTTTCTAAATGAAGATTTTATTTCAATCTGGCAATCTGATGTAATATTTCAACACTTTCTGTTTTCAAGGAACATTGAAAACAGAAACACCATCTCTTTTTATGAATTACTTGTGGGAAGTCATTCATGTTTGGGGTTGAAACCTGAGAACCTTCTTTTGATTGATAATCAGAAAAAAACAGAACGAGGTCCTTCATTAGGTGAACCCAGCACCCACTTTACCAAAGACAGTTGTCACATGTTTGCTAGGACTGAATAGAATACACAGCACAGAGTTTCAGGATGAACACCGTGGCTTTAGTGAGCTTAGAGCTCCATCTTGTCACTGCATCAGGTTTTATAATGAACGAGGACACTGACCCTGTCAGCCTGACAAGACTGGCAGCTTAATGTGTTGGAGAAAAATGAGAAACTATAACTATATAAATAAATAACTTACCACAGTGAAAAGGTCCTGTGAGGCCCAGCTAAATGCAAATCATGGCTGATTAATCAGGTCTTATTTCCACTGAACCAAATACACTTACCAATCAATTGTGTTAAAGTAGCCCTTTTCTCACATGTGCCCAATACATTTAGTGATGCCAGGATGTTATGATGCAACAGTAATTCAAGAAAGTTTAGCCTGAAAGCTTACAGCTGATAATGGTGGATGATTTTCTTTCAGGCATGATTGTATTCTCTGAGGTCGTCCTACAACACAGGTTCAACATATCCGAGGTAACTGTAGAGAACCTTTTAAATACCCTGAGCAGAGAACATAGCTAAACTCATGAAATCAAGAGTTTATTGAGGTGCACAGGAAACTGCAATATTATTCAGTTCTTATCTGTGAGGACGTTAAACTATGTCACCTACATACACTTGCATAAAAACACACCTGTTATTTTGGTGAAAACATGAGGAAATAAAGAGGCATTTGGTGAAACAGCAAGTTCTGTCACATCTATGAGGTATGTGCTGCTTTTCAGGTGTTGGTGTGCTGATTACTTTAGGCATGCTAGAAACAATAGGAAGGAATTCATGGTGTTCTGCTGCATCAGGACACAGTATGTTACTTTTCTGTGACATTGCTGCCCTGTGGGATGGAAATTTCAGTGATTTTTTGATTGGTCAAAAATGGTCTGAGAATTATCAGTAGAATTAACCAGTTAGTGATTAACATCTGTAGTGATGGCGGACATCTATTTATGTTCCTATCATGAAAAATGTATCATATAATTTTCATGTATTTTAGCATAGGTAAATCCATTATCAATAAATACATACTACAAATGTATTTATAGTATTTTTGGGATTGTTATTTTTCACTATTACTGTACCTACAGTTGGTTTCATGAAAGCATCAGCAAATATCAATGAATTTGAAAATATTACTAAAAGCAGTAACTATGTGCAGCTTAGTGACAGGAATCATTCTTTGTATCTTGTTGGTGTCATAAAGAAGTTTTTATGAAACAATATTTTAAGCTTGTTGAATGCAGTGACATGTAGTTATCTGAAAACAACTGAAAATATTTTCGAATTATATCATCACTGTTACTGTTATCACAATACAACTAAATATTGTAATACAATTAGTTTAATTTTAAGGTGCATACCAGCTATTCCTACTATGTAGCAGCCTGATTTATAATAGTAATGTTTTGTGGTTCAATACCAGTTAATATTTGAATTATAAAAACATTCTTAATGTGGTTCTTCAGATCTGAGATTAGCCAGAATTCTAACCTTTTTCTAATTTTAATGTTAATCCTGTTCTGTAGATGGGAGGATGAAACAGGAGACGGATAGATGGACTGGGACTTCATTTGCAGTAAAGCTGCTGCTCTTGTCTGTCATGGTGAAGAAAGAGATGAGCTAAGAGCAAAAACTTTCAGCTTATTGGTCCATCTACATTGCAATGCCTCAACTATGGCCATGAGATATGGATCATGTCCAGAAATAAAAATAGATCTTTTTTTTTTTTTCACAGGGAAGCTCTGCCTGGTTTCATTTGGCCCCCTGTCAGGTCAGGCAGTTTGCTTTGCATTTGCAGGGAAGTTGACTTCCTTAATTATTTTTGAATTTTTATTTTCATTGGGTGATTTTTTTAACTTCTTTTTGTAGCTTTAAATTATCATTCAAGTTTTTATAATTTATTTCCCTTAATTGCTGCCAAAATTGTGGACAGAATAAAATAATAATAAAAAAAAAGACCTTTTTGTTTCAAAATATCTTGTAAGTGTATCTGTGTGCTTCTGTGGGTGTGGCGGCAGGTATGTCCTAAACTAAAATTTAATTGGTGTGTTCACTTTTGTTTATTTGGTATCTGGTGCTTTTCTCCATAAGCTTTGTGATTGTACTGTGAAACCAACTAAAAATGAATAAGTAAGCAGAGTTTCAAATAAATCTTGTTCAAATTTTTGCTAAGAAGAGTAAAAATGACAAACTTTCTCTACTATTTATCAAGCCACTTACCGTACCTGCAGTGTGGACCTAGTCGGCTCCTTCCTGTTGGTGTCCGTCGTCCCACTCTAATCCTTTATGCCTATGAACCACTCTTATTCATACACCGTGTCTGTTGCTTGCATCAGAGTCTAAGACTCGTCTTCAGACATGGCAGAATTAAGTTTAATGCCGCCGTGAAATAAAAATGATTCACATTTACCTGAGTGGAATGACTTGCTGAGGGTCAGGATTAGAAAGGGAACTTCTTGTGATTTGCAAAAAATATCTTAAATTATATGAGAATATAATTACTTTCCCAAACTCCATGCATGAAACTGTGTACACAAAACTGTCCCGCTGGTTGTACGGTGGATAAAGTTAGCTAACTGGAAGCATCTGAATGTTTGCTAGCAGTGATGTCATGATTGTGTGACCTGTGACTGATAGAAAAACCAACACAGGACCTTTCTGTCTTCTTGCTGGAAGAAAGTAAAGACAAAAGACACTGTTTTTATAATCACTCAGATTTTTCATTTAAATTGCACCTACTGAAAAACAACATAAAACATTACAGTTGTTTTGAAAGTACCTTTATGCCATTTTTTTAATAAATCTGCACTCATGATGTTCAGAGTACATCAGGTCAGGATCCACCTGAGAGCTGTAGAGAAGCAGTTATTTTCCGAGCTTTTTCATGTTCATTGTTTTTCCATTTCGTTTCCCCTTGCCTCGTTTTTGCTTAATTAAACAAAGCAGTTTGCTCCCGTCTTTGTGAAGACGTACCACTTTGCACTTAAACCTGCACCCTGACTGGCTGGCTCCCTCGTCTGAAGCACATTTGCAGCAAACACTTCAGCACTCTGTTCACTTTTTAATGGCCTTCTCTCCTCTGTTCCTTGCCGGATTTTATTTCACACAGGAGACAGGTGAAGAGTCTCCTCAGCATTTTTGCGGCTCCTTCCCTTAATCTCTTTGTGCCTAATTCTCTTTTAACGGTGTTCACTGGAGTCATTAACTGATTAAGCAGTTTAATTAGGCCATGCATTGGAGACACACGGACGACTCAGTCATGACTGCAACAAAAGGACTAAAAACTTTAGGAAATTAGGATAGACATAACTCTAACACAAAAATACAACATTCTTTTAAGCTGCTAAGGTTTTACAGTGTAATAGTTATTATATTTACAGCACATATGAGGGACATGCTTTCTATTCTTAATGGATAATGAAAATATTGTAATTTATTGTGATGCTTTTTTTTTTTTTTTTTTATAACTAATCCTTGTGTTTTTGTGGGGAGTTTTGCAATTGTAGCATGACGTATAAAATAATTTGGGTCAGTCTCAAAAAATTCATAAAATCCTCAATATATCTCTTCAGAAGGACAAATGTCCACCCAGCTGCTGTCAGCTGGATTTTGTCCAGATAAAATACTAGCATACATTAGAATGGACCTCCAGTCCATTTTGCTTCAAAATGTAAATGGTGTAGGAGTTTTAGTAGTTTAAGAAGAATTGAAATAAACATTAACAGATACACAGAATAAGCTTTTGTAAGTACAAATACAAGTCCATCTCAGTAATTAAGACATTATTAAAAAGTTTATCTATGTCAGGAACTTGGTTCTTAGTGAGATCCATTATATGTCCATACAGATTGTTGTCAAATCCGTATTTCTATTAATTATGATGATTTTCCACCTACAGCTAATAAAACATGACATGTAAGATTGGAATATTACATCAGACCAATAAAGAGACAGAAATGTGGGCTTATTGAAAAGTATGTTTAATATTTTCTTAAAGGCTGTTACTTTCAAAAGCTCTTAATCTGACAAACAAGACTCTTTAGAACATGTTCTCTAATTTACTGACATGCCTGTCGTACGGTGTGATATTGTCCTCTGATTCTTGATAAATCTCAAATGAATCATTTTCCACAACTTACAGTTTCTTGAAAAAAGAACCTACAATGCTGTGAAAGTCTCTGCAGAATCACAAGTAACTCCATTTTATGGCTGTTTTCTTTTTTCACAAGTCTCCCAGATCGTCAAACTAAATAGATCAGGCAAAAATGATACGAGTTTCTTATTAAGGAAAGAAAAACTATTCAAACTATGCTGGTGCAAATTCAATGAAAAATAAAACACTAAACAACAATATATATATATTTTTAGATTTTTAGAATTTTAGATTTTTTAATTTATTTTTTTCAATCTAAGGCTTAAAGGTCTGTAAATATGTTTCCAGACATTTAGAGTTGAGACAGAAATGCCACGCCCTCCCCACCTCCAGCCTATCACACCTTCAGCAGGGCTCCAGCCTCAGGCTGCAGGCCGCTGGTGGAGGTGAAACATCCTGGGTCAGCTCAGGGTCTGGTGCCAGATCACCAATCAGAATCCCATCAACATACCAGGAGGAGGTCACAGAAGAAAAGCTGCTCCTCTCCAGCCAACTTTCACTCGCACCAGTCCTGCTGTGCTGCTTTAAGGAACTCTTTTAATTGAAACACGGCCTTTAATCAAGGATAAGCTCGTGATACGATTTGTGACACACGAATGCAATTCATTTTGCTTTTACAGTGTTGAAAATTCACTGGAGATGTGATCTAAAAAAAAAAAACTGAACCAAGACATGTCTAATAAAATTGTGAGTTCAAATTCATTTAGAATCAATCCAGTTAATTAAAGCAGTCATACAGTCAGATTAAAATCCATTCATTTAAACTCCAACTCAGTCATAACAAATATCATAGAACACAAATTCAGTTCATAATGCAAATGGTGCAAAAATGATTCAAGAAAAATCAGCTGATCACAATGAATCCATCCATCATGGTGTCCAAACACATGGCGACAGTAGAGAGGAACAGTTCTCTTTTAACATGAAGAACCCTTCAGCAGAACCCGGTCCAATGATGGAACTTTCATCTGTCATGACCAGAACACGACTGGATGGCTAAGAAAAAAACACAGAAGCACTGAACCAGCAAAACTTTCTATGCTAAAGAAAAACTGCAGAAATATCAACAACTTGGAAACTGGATGTATTTTAAAGTGTTCCAAAACTTTGATAAGGTCTGAAACTGATTACATTCTTATTTAACTATGAATAATGTCATTAGGTAGAACAGAAAAAAAACATAGATCTAAATTGTTTAGATCTGTCTCATGGTTTGTCCATCCTGATTTGATGGGTGGACTGCAACATTTCCTTGTTTAACATAATCCTTCCTCCTCACGCAGCTGTGTGTTTCAGACACACACACACAAAAAAAACACCTTTTATTGTCTGTGTTGCAGGTGATCAGTTAATCAGGTGCATCTGGGTAAACCTTTCAAAACACCAGAGGGCTATTTCCTTTATTACAGCTTATGGAAGCAGCAACAGTGTAATTAGTTTTAGCACAAATTCACCATTTGACTTAATGTTTCCTTAATGAATGATAGAAGTAGAGGGTGACTTTGAACTCTTTCATTTGGGGCTCTTGAGGTTCGATATGAATCATATTCAAACTTATGAAGACCAAATCTTTTTTATGTTCTGAGTGTAACATTCATAATACTAAAACGGCATATTTTTGTGTTTCCTATTTGTTTTTTGAAAGGTAATATTTTTTTAAAGCAAATATGGATATTGTCACCTGACTAAAATAATGACCCAAGTCATTTTTTGCCAGAAGAGTTCAACAACAACAACAACAACAACAAAATCACCACCTCTTTCTTTCCACAAGAAAACCCACTTATGACAAAAATGACTTAGGCCATTATTTTAGGAAGGTGACAATATGGAAATGTCATTTAGAGTTTTAAACTGTTACTGCTGGTAGGTTTCACAACTAAAGTTATTTATTGAAGTGTTTTTTTAAAAAAAAAGCCAATGGTACCCAATGCTTAGGCAGGAATGCCTGGCAGAGCGTCAGTGTGCTGTGGAACTGGAGGATGTTGAACATATCTTTCCATTTGCTGATTCTGTGATTCCGGCTGCATGTTTGATTCCAGCAACGGCATCAGGGACACAATATAATTTATGGTTTCCATCTTGCTGCAGATGAAAAATAATCAAATCCAAATAAAATGCAAAGAGGAGGAAGTGATTATCTAAATGATGGCTGCTGGGCTCGGAGAGTTTTATCTGACAGCTGAGCGCGCCGTCTTTATGGACATCTGGAGGATCCAGGGAGGAGAGGAGAGGAGGAGAGGAAGAGAGGCGGCGGCAACACAGGCACAAAGGGGCGGTTTAGGGATAGGATGGAGGAGGGGGGCAGGGGTGGGGCACACATTCGAGCACTTTACAAGAGGAAAAGATCAATTCCACAGGCATGCATACACACACACACACACACACACACCCACAAGCACACAATTGCTGTGACAGCCTGAGACAGAGCATGACATTTAAAAGGAAAAGGCTGACATTGACTCCATCACTGTCAACCTGACTGCCATAAAGCAGCTGCAAATATTAAAACATTTTTCATCTGTGCTGCTCGGGGTTATTGGCACCAGAAATTGTTTTCCTCTCCGTCTGCTGCTGGCCTGTTCTGCCGCAGCCCTCCCCCGAGACCCTCGCCTGTTACCGCCGCTGCACAACATATTGGCAGTTGATGTGAAGCTATCCATGTACACTTGCCACTCACAGAGTCTTTATCGCCTGCTACTCCCCCCTCTGCAGCAAAGGAAAAAAAACAAAAAAAAACCCTCCTTCGCTTGGACACACATAAAATGAGCAGAACACGTACACACACTCATTCTCTGCTTTCTGGAATAAATGGTCAGACAATAAAAGTGTAATTGATTCACTCAGATGGGAAGCGTTTTTTGTGTATGTGTGTCTGTGTTGCTGACTTGCATGTTTATGATGATCCTGGTAATGATGCCGTTTTTGGCAATCAGCAAACTCCCTAAACATTCTGATTGATTGCTTTTGTTTCCCGTTTTGGGCAACATCTGTCCTTGCAGTTGTGTTTGATGTAAAACTTGCAACACTGTTTGATCGCCAATTGCCCACCATCTCTATTTTACATTTGCTAGACAAACTTGCAGGCCAGCATGCAATGTGTGCCTTCATATATTTTGTGCTGCAATGATTTTCTTATTAAATGTAATTCAGTTTCATTGGTTTGTAAACAGAATGGTTCAGCATCTCTTCTTTGATAATAGTGTTTGCTCTTTCAAAGAACCTCTCATGTGACTGTTATCAAGATTCTCTGACACATTTTTATTTTTTATGAAACATGCTAAAGTAAATATGCTCATGTAAAAAAATTCTTATTAAAAATCTGTTAATGACCAAAAAAACCAATGGTCATTGACCACATACGAAAAATGGTAAGTGGAGGTCAGGAATGACTGAGTGGCTCATCCGTTTATCTCCAAAGGTTACTTCCTTGAATAGCATAATAATTTATTTATTGCTGCAAGTCAAAACTTTTTCTATTTTGTTTGGTGCTATCTGAATCTGATCAGATGTCCATATTTAAAGGGATCCTCCTTGTCATGGATTGTGATCTACTATGGGCTTCATTGTAAAAACCCAGTTTTATGCAAAAAAAAACAAAACAAAAAAAAACCTGTAAAAACACCAAGTGACACGAATTTCAAGCTCACATCAGATCTGTTTGCTCAAACCCCCAGGAGATCTTTGAGACTTGAGTTGTTTAGGATTGCTAAGAAAGTTTCTTGCTGCACAGTAAAGATTATTTGTAATCTCTTAACAAAACTCTTGTGAAAAATCTGGTCCTTCACTTTAAACAGATTTTAGAGAAGATTCTACAGCTGATTTCAGTGGTCTCGCCATGACCTGCAGGTATTTAGCTGGTTTGAGATGTAGCGGCAGCAAGTACATGGTGTTCATTCTCACTCAGCAGATTGACTCTAAATTGCTGAGTTGGCTCGACCTTTCGCCTAAGAGAAAACGTAAACCCAAATCCCAGCACCCTAAAACACTCAGCAGTGAGTCATGTGCCGTTATCTCAATATAAGCCCAGAAAGAAAATGACTTATGCATCTTTTGTGTTTTATCTTAATCTTTATAAACTATTAAAGCTTAAATTTCTTCTTCTGCTGTTTTAAGGTTTCTTAAAGACAGTAGCTCAATCCATTTAGTCACCAAAGTCAACAGCTTACATCACCTTGGACCCAGTGAGGAGCACACATAACACTGCTCTCTCTCTTTAGCCCTTCAGGCTGTCTTTGTACCTATAGGAGATATTTGCTGCTAATGCTCACCAATGAGAGGTCCAAATGGTCTTATTACAGCAGTTCCCACAGCTCAGGCCGTACATCAGGTAGAAACACACGGCAAAATGGAGACCATGATTGTTCTGGGAGCAGCAGCGCTCATTACTCAACATGCCTCACGCTTCCTCAGTACATGCAAGTCTCCTTCTCTCACAACTCCCAATCCCTATCACACATCTTCTTTCTCTTCCTCTGCTTGCTGTTTTTATAACTTCCAATTGCATTTAGTCGACGTGATAAGGCTGTCTGCAAAAGAAACTGGCAAAAGGAATCCACCTCTGAATTATTTACATTTGTGAAAATGGCCGGTCCATTGATGGATTCCTTACACATTCCTAATCGTCTAAGTAGAGGAACATTTAAGCAAGAGCAAACAACTCAACCAAATTTGAACTTTTCTTTCTTTCCTTTGTTCATTTGTTCCTGTGCTGGTGACCTCTGGCATTTTTCACATCAAATGCGTTGCCTTCTTTCACCAATATTTTTAGACAAATCATCACAGTTAGGAGAGAGACCTCCACGCTGGTGTCTACAGTACAACTGTTAATACCACCGTTCTTTTCAACAGACTGTCTTAAAGGTCTAATATTCTCAATAATAGCTCATAGTAGAGCTATTATGTGATTGTTTTCAAATGCTCTACTAAGGTAAATTTGAAACATAGGAGATGCACACACTGTTTTGTCCTTTCATTTTTGTTGCTTCATAAAAATTAAGCAACTATAAAATTGATATCATTGCTCTGACACATTAAGGAACAAAGGTCTGACAAAATGTGCCTAATTACGGGAGCAGAAAGTCATTCCATCAAAGCTGTTCGATGATGCACCACTAAATGTGTAAAAGTTTGCAAACATTTGTAAGGAGGCTAATCGCTAACTTCAATACGGCCTCTATATGTGATAACTCTAGAAATTAAATATTTCTGGACTGTTCAGGAAGTTTGTGTATTAACAAATCATTCACCCAGAAAGAGACCAAACCCTGTTCTTGACGTTTGAATATATAGATAGAAAAGACAAACTAAATATTAAGCCATGAAGAACTGTGGATTCATTCATCCTTTGACTTGGCTGCAGTGAGCAGAGGTAGAGAGATGCGTTTGAAAAGAGAGTGTTGGTTTTGCATCCTGGTGATCTGCTGACCAAATCATACCGCACGCATTTTCTGAAAAACCATTAAAAATTGTGCCAGTTTAAAATAGCTCCGGGCATTTTCTTTTCTTTTCCTTTTTTCATGTATTCCAAGAGAAATCTTTTGTTGGAAATTAGACTGACTCAGTAATTTACATACAAACTGTCTGTACTGACTGACTGCTCTCTTATCTCTGCTGCCAGGCATGTCGGTAATGTGACAAGATACGTTTTGCTCAATCAATAAAAGTAAAAAAGAACATATTGAAAACAAGCATTTAATAGTAATGTGGAGAAGGAGCGGATGCATGTGTGTGTCTGCGGTTAGTCCAAGACAACTTAGCCAGGAGGACGCCCTAATAATCAATCTCGTCCAGCTGGCAGATGACCACCACCAGCGATTCACCATTGTCCTCTACCTATGAGCTCACACAAACAAATGTCCAGAAGTCCATCACCAGAGGTTGCATTAATGAGTGGGGGAACAAATTTGATTAGCGCTGCATTAGATACGGGAAATGATTTCTGTCAAAGCCATCTTTATCGCAATTATGATATGATAATTATCTGATTCACTATTGATGTAGGAAAGATAACAATACTCACAACTGAAGAAAAGAGAAAAGCAACAGTCCAGGGTAGGTGGACAGCACAAAAATTATAAAACTAAAAAGATGTGAGTGTGGTAATAAATATCTTTAGTGAGAAAGAAAGCAATTTCTTAAAGGCAGAAATTGTCTTTAGAAGTGCAGTGACATGCAGTTGTCATTTTCATTGTGTGTATCCTGAACCTTGTAGCATAGGTGGGACTGGTTGCCCTGCCATGTCAGCTGCTTATGTGCAATTTTCTTTTGTGTGTGTGTCCATACACTGTGAGCTTTACAAATTTGTCGTGCCTCCACGTGCATGCTTCACTTTTTCTGTCAAACTTACTTTGACAGGACTATTTTATGTACATCATTTGCTGTTTGCCCTTAACGCTAATCCCTTCAGTCACACTGGATTGCATTTTTTTTTTTTTTGTGGAAGTTGTCTATGTTCTTCCAGCTGAATTAGGACTATATTGCACCACTGAATCGAAAAACCTAGAATAAATCCAGGTTTTATTCTAATTTGATTTAGATAAATCTGATCTTCTGACTAAACTGATGACATTTTTGTGACATTATCAGTTCATTTCCATTAATATTTCTCACCCAAAAAGGGTTTTAGGAGAAAAAAACTTGTTTTCTAACAGAGTGTATTAGTTTAATGTTACAAACTTGGATTTCTGTAAATTGAATAAGGGTAAGTACATGTGAATTAAACATTACGTCTCCATCTGTCCTGATGGAATCTCTCCTCCTGCTCGTCACTCGTTGATCCAGATTCTCAGGAAACTGATCTACACCAAATTATTATGCAAATTGGACTTAAGTGTTATAAAGATAAAACTTTTTGTTGTGCTATTAAATTTATAGATGGTATAAATTCCTTGAATCACTATAATTAATTTCAGAGAGCTGGTTGATTAGTTTGTCTGGTGA